>FXXK01001521.1:2452-58506 GCA_900184695.1 Betula pendula | reverse complement strand
AAAAAAAAAAAAAGTTGTTATTAGTTATTAGGGCCGGATCGGATAACTGAGACTGAGAGTCAAAGTAATCAATTTCTTCTAAAGGGGATAGAGATTAGAAAGGGAATATACCCAATGGGATCCAGGAATCTGTTGAGGTTTATTCTTATTGGTGAGTTTCACGCAAAGTTTCGCTGAACGTTTTGTTGTGACTTTACGGAGATTGTACCTTTTTTTTCTTTCTTTTTTTCTTTTTCCTTCTTCTTTGAGTCACTTTTTCGGGTAGCTAGCGGTGATATCGAAATGTTCATCCGTCTTTGGATTAATTATTATTAAAAAAATAAAAATAATACATATTGCACATCAGCTTTATAAAATAAAAGTGTAATATATAATATTTTTTTTCTTTACACCCTCACCAAACTCTCATTTAACTGGATTAATGTGCTTTATACTTTGGAATTTTTTTTTCTTTTTCTTTTAACCAGAGAGCTGATTTAAAGGCCGAAGAGCATTACCATACTAGCCCAACAGAATATAATAAGATGAAAGTATAGTGATAAGATGAGAAAGAAGAAAGAGGAAGATTGAACAAAGAAGCTGCATCAGCTTCATTTTGAGTTTGTCTATCTACTTGGGTTTCGTATTTGGGCCTGGACAACTTTAGCAAGGGCAAAGAAATAGCATAGGTCCACACTTGTTGGGTTCTCCAAATCCAATTCTCTTTCACAATTGACTCAAGAATAAACTCATCCAAGCCCACCTCCAATTCAACAACTCATTCAAAACCCATAACCTTTTACCACCCTCCGATTTTGGCGCTGCCAGTTGAAATCTCCAGGTCACTCGCCACGTGACAAGTCCAGAGGCCATGTGGCCTTTTCCGGCCGAATGCCGCTGGAGCTAGGCGAGCTCACTATATTTTGAGGAACAGAATTAGCTACAAACTGGTTATAACTAATTCATCAAACCAGTCTAATAAAATTATATGTGTCCCTTAACATGTGAAAGACCACATGTTTTTTTTTTTAATAGTACATTAAAAAAAAAAAAAAACAAGTGAGAAACACGTGCTATTAAAAAAACATGTGATTCTCACATACTAATTGGAGTATTCATGTCACTTTATTAGGACTGGATTTGTATTTAATTTTAATGTCCCATTTTGAAGGGAGAAATGCTAAAAAAGTTTCCAAATTCTTCTCTCATCCCCTCCAAATATCAACAATCCACCAATTGGATTTAAGTCTCACACATGAAAATCCACATACATCTATAGATCTAATGATAAATTATGATATTTGAAAGAGATGAGGAGAGGGGTTTAGGTCGTTTTCTACATCTCTCTTTTGAGGCTTAATGCGAACAAGTTTAAGTGAGACTATTTTTTTATTTAATATTAATATTGTATTTTTATTTTGTATTGTCAATAATAACATTATTTAGAGATCTTTTTTAGATTCAATTACTTTTTTCTATCTTTCTAATTTTTAAAAAAAGTTTTTTCTATCTAGATGCTTATTTTATAGTAGACGTCTATAATTAAAGATATTACAGATAAGAGAAACAAGATTTATAATAATAATAATAAAAAAAAGATTATGACTATAATCAAATAGAATTTAAAAATAAAGCAATAAAACTTGATTTGTCAAATGAATTATTTCGAATTCACTTTAATTTTTATGATAAGATTATCTAACACTTTCAACTTGCATAGAAAAAAACAAATGAGTTCTAAATAAATTCGTACAATTTTAAATGAGTTTATAAATCTATGTGATATACTCCTATAACAAAATGATTACTATGTATAAAATTATAAATTTCGATCATTTTTTAAACATAGTCTTTAAAATTACAATTTATTATAATGAAAATTCAATAATTGATGATATTAAATGAAAGAAATTAATGCAATTGATTGAGTGAGTTTTTGGCATGTAACATTTTTTTTTTTTAATCACGTACTTGAATAGATAAATAGTGAGAAAAAAAAATGTAAAGTTATAAAGATAATAGCTTATAATTGAATAAACTGCTTTGAGACTTTCTATCTTCTTAACATTTAAAATTTTTTTTTTTCATTTTGAACAACGTGTAAAATGTAAAGGAGAATAAAAAAAATCTCATTTCTCTGCTGGACAGAAATTAACTACAAACTGGTTTATAGTTAATTCATACAAATCATTCTAATAAAGTGACATGTGTTATTTAGCATGTGAGAGGCAGATACTTTTTTATTAATACTGTTAAAAAAACAAGTGAGAAGCACATATTATTAAAAAAACATGTGCTTCTCACATGCTAAATGACATATGTCACTTTATTAGAATGATTTGTATGAATTAACTATAAACCAGTTTTTAGCTAATTTCTCTCATTCTCCGCTTGTTTCAAGAATGAAACATGACTCCAATAACTATTTAATTCAATTTCTTTCTATGCCATGTTTCAAAAATGGAATATTCATCTTCTTAGCATTTAATCCAACATTCAAGAATGACTTTAATATTATTTGATTTCTTTTTCTAGTAGAGTATATTATAGCATTTAATTGTATTGATTTTAGAGATTTGAATGATTTGATTACCATTCGATTATGTTAGAGCATATTTGATTATCCTGTATTATGAGATTTGATTGTATTGATTTAAGATATTTGATTTATTTGATTACTATCAAATTATGTTAAAGTATATTTGATTATCCTGTATTATGGGATTTGATTGTATTGATTTCAGATATTTGATTGAGTTGATTACTATCAAACTATGTTAAGAGTATATTTGATTAACCTATATTATGTGATTTGATTGTATTGATTTCAAGATTTGATTGGCAATTAGATTTGATGGTATATATATTTATCTATCACAATTTTCCTATAAATAAGAGTTTTTTGTATCGTGACATTACCAATCATTTTGGGCTTTATCATTTGACCTTAGATCATAGACCAAACCACATAAAATATTTTGTTTTTATTTTATTATTCCGTTGTTTTCCTTTAATTTTCATAGCCTTAGCCTTTAGGTTTTTTTCAACTTCAAGAATGGAACTTTGGGAGAATTGCTTGCAACTAATTCCCCCCCCCCCCCCCCCCCCTTTGAATGTGTAAAGGAGATTGAATGGGTTTTTTTTTAATCCATTCTTCGATCTTAGCATTTAATTCAATATTCAAGATTATAATGACTCTAATAGTTATTTGATACTGCTAATTTTTTTAAGCCTTGTTTCAAGAATGAGTCGTTGGAACTTGGAGAATCAATTTTTAATGCTACTAAATTAAATTAAGTTGTAAGAGAATCAAATGATATTAATATTTTCTCTAATTACTTTTTTACTATAATCAGAGGCTTTAGTTAATTAATGAATATTGACCGCATTAAATATTTTTTTATAAAATAAATTTTTATTAGTAATCATTAATTGGGTACATTATAAATTGCGACCGCCTAATCTACCAAATAGTTAAGCCGACCCAAACACAAGAGGTGGTTTTGTCACCGGTGTCACAAAATGTGGACACCACTGGTCCACTGGCACCCAGGAGAGACAGACTTTGGTTCAAACCGTATCACCACACCACCCGACTTGCACGTTCGACAAAAGTTTGGAGGCAATGATCGGATAATCCTTTTCCGAGCTTCGGTTTTTACGGCGTATTCATTTGCAGTACTCATGCACGCAACTATTTGAATCTGTCCACTGCAAAGCTGAAAATTATGCAGTATAATTAACACAAATATATCATGGAAAATTATCCTTTCCCAATTTGAGCTGATTTTTTTTTTAAAATATCCATTTATGTATAAGTGAGGCACAAATTAACCATTAAATAGAATCTACATGTAAATCTTACCGATTTAATTGTTAATTTAAAAAATAGAGGACAAAAAATATGCAGTAGAATTGACACTAAATATATCTCAATTATTTATACTCTTTTATCAATACATCAACTCATGCTAATCGTACTATTATTCAAAGTATGGCCTTAATTTGTCAAACATAGCTTTATTTCGTGTAAAAGGCAAACCAATTAATCCAGCTCAACTTGGGTAAAAATACATGACATTAACGCATAACACATGCGAGAAAGAAACTTTTTTTCATCCCAAAATTTTTCATTCATAAAAAAAGAAGAAAAAAAAAACCAAAAACACATGCCAGAAAGAAGCTTCACGTACGTCAACTCAACTCCTCCACTCTTCATCCAACTCGCCCTTGACGAGCCAAGGGTTGTAGGCCTCTAGCAATCTCCCTGAGCACAAACTTCAGAATCTTCCCAGCGGAGGTCTTGGGCAGTTCATCCTTGAACACCACCGTCTTGGGCACCATGTAGTGCGGCAACTTAGCCCTACAAAATGCTATGATCTCCTTCTCAGTTGGATTATGAGTCGACCCCGCATCTCTCAAGCTCACAAATGCACAAGGCGTCTCGCCCCAGAACTCATCAGGCCGAGCCACCACGGCCGCCTCGTTAACAGCCGAATGCGTATACAGCACCGACTCTACTTCCACACTGCTCACGTTTTCTCCGCCGCTTATGATCACGTCCTTTGATCGATCTTTGATTTCCAAATAACCATCTGGGTGCATCACTCCCACATCCCCCGTGTAAAACCAACCATTGATGTCTTTCATGCACTTGGACGTCGCCTCACGGTCTTTGAGATAACCCAACATCACCGACCCACCTCTTAGTGCAATTTCACCCATTGTTGACCCATCTCGTTTCACACTCGCTCCTGACTCGGCATCCACCACGTCCACTTCCGTCAGACCGATAGCCTTCACTCCTTGTCTGGCCTTCAGAATGGCCCTCTCACTCGCTGGCAACCGATTCCACTGTGGCTTCCACGCACACGACACGACGAGTCCTGCGGTTTCGGTCAACCCGTACCCGTGACTCACCACGAAACCCAGCGACTCGGTCCGAAAGAGCACCGGGGCCGGTGGTGGAGATCCGGCTGTGAGGATCTGAACCGGGTTTTGGAGCGGTTGGTTTTGGGGAGAGCTTGTTAGCATGTTGAGCACCACAGGCGCACCGCACATGTGAGTGACACCGTGTTCTTTTATCAGTCTGAAGATGGTGGGTCCATCGAATTTACGGACACAGATGTTGGTCCCACCTACTGCTGCTATGCCCCACGGGTAGCTCCATCCATTAGCGTGGAACATGGGTAGGGTCCATAAGTAGACGGGCCGTTCTTGGACGCCCCAGTCGATGAGAGAGTTAACAGTGACGATGAAGAGTCCCCTGTGGCAATGGACCACCCCCTTTGGGGCAGACGTTGTACCGGAGGTGTAGTTTAACACAATTGGGTCCCACTCGCTGCTCGGAAGGACCCACTTGAACTCAGGATCACCTTTCTCCACCAAGATCTCATAGGTGCAGCAAAAATCATCGGCTGATGAGGAATCTTGGTCATCACCATCATGATCAGTGATGAGGACGAGCAGAGGGCGTTGAGCGTTGGGTGGCAACAAAGAGAGTGCTTCCAGGACAAGAGAGCGAGAGAGGTGGTCCACGAAGACAAGCTTTGATTCGCTGTGGCTCAGGAGTACGGAGACGGTGCGGGCGTCAAGGCGCGTGTTGATGTTGTTAAGAATGGCCCCGGACATTGGGACAGCAAAGTGGACCTCGTACATGGCGGGAATGTTGGGGGCCACAACGGACACAACTTGGCCCCTCTTGATGCCGAGAGATCCGATCGATGAGGCCAATTGGAGGCATCGACGGTGGGTCTGCGACCACGTGTAGGTGGTGTTGTTGTAGACAATAGAAGGGCAATCACCATATATAGTAGCGGCTCTTTCCAAGAAGCCTAGTGGGGTTAGAGGTGACGAATTTGCTGGCCTTGGTTTCAACTCTTCCATTATTTTCTGGCTTTTCTGTGTGCGTGCAGAAAAGCCAAAATCAAGAAGAGAGAGACTGTGAGTGTGAGGGAGAGGCAATATGTGTCGAAATTATTTATAAATTGCTCAAACTATTAAAGAAAGAGCAGTTTTCTATAGAAGCAGCTCAATTTCTTCTAAATAACCGGTAAACCCTAATATACTTTCTTAAATATACACAAACGTTGATTTTAAAAGCGTTTACTCACTTTTTTTTTAAAAAAAAAATTGAACTATTATTGGCAATATATCAGACCTGCATTCAGGGCGGCTCCACCATTAAGGAAATTAAACGGCTACTTAAAGCTCTTAATTTAATAAGCCCCCAAATAATGTATATTAATAAATATTTTTTTTACATAAAATAAATATGTATAGCTCTAACTAAAGTCAATATGTCTTAATTAAGGCTCTAATTATGGTAAATAAGTAATTAAGAAAAGCATTAATAACATTTGATTCTCTTTAAAACCTAATTTTCCAACATTCCAAAATAAGGCTTATATAATTAATTTCATTTAATAAGAGAATCGATAATATTAAAAACATTCTTAAATAAAACTCATTCTCAATTTTGGACGTTTTTAAGAATGGACACTACTAAAACAAATGTCTGTTAGCAGCAGTTTTTTTAAGATTTTTTCTTAGGAAAAAATTATTTTTTGTTTTTCTATTTAAATAATCTTTACAACAATTTTTCTTATTATTTTCTTATATTATTTAAATATTTTTTAACTTTAATGCTAGAAAAAAAAAAAGATAAATCATTTAAATATTATTTAAAACAAATGGTAGAATAAATAAATAGGAAAAATAAAGTTTTTTATATTAAAATAATGTTAACAGAACCACTTTTAGTTCTCTAAATGAATAGAACAACTTTTTGTTCTCTTTGTGTTTTTATAGTTTACGGAAATTGCTACAGAGAATTTTTTTTTTAAGTTTTATTAACAGTTTTTTCTACAATAAAAAAAAAATGAGTTTTAAAAAAACATGTTGCTGGTACTCTTAATTAGAGTCCCTTTCCCCTCCCCTCTGACGTTGTTTGGGAGTTTTGCTAGAAACAATGTTTTATTAATGTCGGTTAATATATATTACACAAACAAAGAAACTTTACATTGTTTAAACAGTAACGACGAAAAAAATAAATAATAATAAAAACAAAAATAAAAGTAAAAACAAAAAATGGTGTCCTTTAAAAAAGAAATGACGCGAATTTGTTATAAAAATCATCCTTTTTTTGTAGGTCAAAGTAATTTTCGTTTTTTTTTTTCTTTTTTTGAAACCAACGTTAATAAAACTAAATTTGGTGTCATTTGAATAGAAACGACATAAATTAACGCCGTTTGTACAATAAACGATGTTAAATATCTTTCTCGACCCCTGTATCGCAACAATGGACAGACACGTAAACCAATTGACATCATTTATGCAATTGTTCGCGTCATTTAAAACATTATTTTTGTAGTGGAGAGAATGAAAATAATAATAATAATATATAATTACTCAATCCATTTTTATGTTGTGGGTAGAGATTTTGTTGGCCTTGTGATGAGCATAATCAGAATTTCAAAGGACAACAATAAATTAATTGCCAACTTTATTGCTTGCATGAGATATGGGTTGTTTCAACATTCAATGGTTAATTATGCTACACATCCACACGCCGGCATAATATAGAATTTATTCCATTATTCAAAATATAGACATTATGCTACACAAAAAGATGGAGTATAATGTTCAAAAAATAAAAATTAAATAAAATAAATAAATGTTAAGAAGCTAAAAAATCTAGCAAAATATAAGTTTTAATTACAAACTCATCCATTTATAAGTTTCTATTTTTCCTTTTTATTTCTCTATTAAAGTCTTATTCAAATTTGAATTATTTTCTTTTTCTTCAATCTCATTATTTTCTAGCAGCTCACTCTTTAAGTCATTAAAATCATTCTATAGATGATCAATGATATAAAAACAAAAAACAAAAAATAAGAAACAAAAGAGTTCATTTTTTTTTTTTTATCAATCACTTACATTAAATTTTTTATTTGATTTCAGAAAATATTTTTACAATTAAGAACAACAAATTTAGAACTAATTTGCCTTTCCTTGTGCAGGTTGAAAGTGTTAAATGAGATTCCTATAATAAATATTAAAATGAATTCGAAATAATTATTTTGACAAATCAGGTTTTATTGTTATAGTTTTAAAATTTATATTATCCTAGCCATAATATAATTTTATTTTATTTTATTACAATCATGTTTCTTTAATTTGTAAACATTTTTAATTATAAATGTCTACTAAAAAATATGCATCCGTATATGAAAAACTTAGAAAAACAAGAAGAAGAGAAAAACAGAAAAATTAATTGAATCACAGCTCTAAATAAATTTGTTCTTAGCAATAAACAAAATATAAAGGATTGTACTTTAGATGGAAAACTCAATGAACAATAAATCCAAAAAAAAAAAGAGTTAGAAGATAATGGAATAGTACAATAAAATTATGACATTGAAAATAATAATAATGACATTTAAATATGTAATATAACAATTCTTATTAAGAACTTGTGAACTTAAATACAAATATAATATTAATATTAAAATAAATATTTAAATTAAATAAAAAAGTTTCACTTAAACTTATCGTCTTAGGCCTCGAAATTTATCACGCCGGCCTCGTCCTAGGAATACATACGTATCGAAATTGTTTTCATTTAAAGATCACCAATTTTCGGTCGACGCAATTTAGGGAACCAAATGGTACGGCAAATATGCAACTCAAGCTTAGCTTACACGAAGAATTAATATCCCAAGTATTATCGACTATCATTGATAGGACGGTATTAGCAGCACTTCTAATGAATATGTTGACGTAAGACGGTATTTATCCATATTTTGGTGTTTTATAAATTAAGATAAATAACAAATAATATATTAAAAAATGCTGTTTGAAAAGATTTTTGTTTGATTTCAAATATTAGAAGTATAGAAAGAAAAATTTTGTCAAGATTACTACCGATTATCAACCATATTTGATTGACACAAAAGTCAATTTCATTGACTTTTTATTTTAGATTATGATTTTACCGTTTCTTTTTTTTTTTTTTTAATCTTTAGTTTATTTTTATTGCTTTTAAAGTCTAAGATTTTGTAATATTTTCATTCTTAGGTGATTTAAATGTTTATTGGGTTTTAGTATCCTCTGTTATAATATTATTAATTAGCAGTAGTTGCGGAATTATCTTTATTTAGATTTTCTTTTTACAAAATTTTGTATTTTCTATTTAAAGAAAACTCATTGTATGTTTATAACTTTGGTAATGAATATTTAAGAAAATAAAAAAATTTATGTGCGTTTTTATCCTGTAAGCTATGCATAGCTTGTGTTCTTTATAGAATTAAACACACAAATCTTATTTTCTTTTACCCATGCTTTATATATGCAATCATATAAATGTGCTACAGAAAGAATTCTAGCTTATTGCTGTCTTTGATGCATATTGCATTGAGTACAACTAAAACATGCATGCATGTAAACCAAAACATATGCTTGTACATCATAAATGTATGGGCAAGGAGTTCAACGCTGTTGTACAAAAAATCATAATTACGGCAAATAAAAAAAAATCACAAACAAAAACACTAGAAAGGGCAAAGAAATAGCATAGGTCCACTTGTTGGGCTTTCCAAATTCAATTCTGACACAAAAAAAAAAAAAAATGAACTCAACCAAGCCCACCTCCAATTTTACAACTCATTAAAAACCCAGAAACTTTGACACCCTCCGATTTCGGTGCTGGCAGTTGAAATCTACTGGCCACTGGCCACGTGGTGAAACAGCTCTCTTCGGTGCACCCGGAGGGGAAGATCTGTGCTGGGGACACATGGCAAGTCCAGAGGCCACCGAGGGAGGTCCCTCTCTACTCAGAGCCTCGAGAGTCGAGGCCCTTTCCGTCATAAAGCCGCTGGAAACATGAGGTGGGGTTTTGCCACCGGTGTCACGAAATGTGGACACCACTGGCATTAGCTGCTTCATGCAACCGCACACTTGGCCCAGGAGAGACAGACTTCGGTTTGAAACTTTGAAGTTTGAACCGTCTCACCACCCGGCACCCGACCCGCACGTGCGACAAAAGTGGTTGTCCAAATGACTCGTATGGCCCCCACCACCTTCGTGCGCCAGAAAAAATATCTACGGGCTTTTTCTTCCGAGCTGACGAGAATGCACTCGTCTTTTCAATGTATGACAAGCGCGTTAGGTCCCAGAAGAAAGTACACACACACGCTTTCATTTCATTTTTTTTTTTTTATAAGTCTTTCATTTCATTTCATGTGCCTCTAGATGCTTACAGACTTAGGAGTCAACCAGGAAGTTATTTCGATTGTACATTTTAGCATTGAGGTTGGCCTTGACTCATTTATGACATGTAAACTATTGGTCGGCTCAAGTAATGATAGTGATTTTTTTTTTTAATCTTATTTTTATTTTTTTAAAGTTGATATAATTTTTAAAATTATTATTCAATTTGAAATGAAAAGCTACACCAACTTTAAAATAATAATAAGATAATCAAAAAAATATTTCCAGTATTACTCAGGTTGGTTGTAGTAGTTACAATTTTTTTTTTAATTAATATATATGTTCTTTTTATGAGATAAAGATTTTAAAATTATTATTATTATTTTTTAATTTTATGTCCTGCAACGTAAAATTTTAATTTGGTTCTAACCCCGAGCATTCACATAGTTTCTTTTTTATTTTATTTTTAAAAATTTAAGAAATAAAATTACTTTTTACTTTTATATATAAATATATTTTACAATAGTTTTTTCTTTCTTATTTTTTTTTATATCATTAAAATATTATTTATTTATAAAATAAAAATTTCTTACTTTATGTTTTTACAAAATTCTTAGGCAAAAAAAAAAAAAAAGAGAGATGAAAGAGAAGATAGATATATTTTGGATTAAAATAATAAATAGGGAAGCAATAAAAGAAACTGTTGTAAGTCATCTTTTATAATTTTGTTGAATTTTTGTCATATTTAGAGAATGGAAAAAATTATAGAGAAACTTTTTTGAATGATCTAATAGTTTAAGTTAGCACAACAGATCAACCATAAGAAGAACATGAACCACAGGGACATTTCCGTCAAAGGGAAATTCATATGCTGGTGGGAAGTCACGTGAAGAGATTCTCCTACGTCTCTTTCTCTGCAATTCTTTGATCGCTTCCACCCCTATATATATATTCACGACCATTTATAGTTACAAGTTACAACTAGATCTCACTCTCTCTCTCTCTCTCTCTCTCCCACACACACACAATTACACAGACAGAGAGAGAAGAGAGCGAGGCAACCCGTCAGGTATATTTATTAAGTAAAAAAAAAATTATACAATTCTTGATAGTTCAGATTCTGGTCTAAAATTCATATAGTTTCGATTCACATCAAATACACTATTCGCTGGACCAAACAAAACCTCCATTACTGGAGGCTGGAGCTCGATCGCCGGGCGCGCGCCTGCATTTTCCATTTTCGGTTTGGTTCTTTGATCTAATAAGAAGTAAGAACTAATGTGAGGTGCAGGTAGAGCTTCCGGTCTCTCATTTTGTCCATTGCGTTCTCCTCCGTCGGATTTGCTGGCTGTGGAAGATGGACAAAGGATTTAATCCAATCCAACGGTTCTTTATGATTCAAGAATCAAGGTACTTCTCCTCTATAAATTGACTACTGATCAGGGTTTCCAATTTAATCAGTCTTTTTTTAAAAAAAAAAAAAAAAAGCAAAAGACTTTTGTTTTTTCGAAGCTTTTATTCGATAACTTGAACTGTGCAAGAATTTGCCGTTTCGGAATAGCAAAGTTGGATTTTCTTCTCTCTCTCTCTTTTTATTTTTGTTTTTGTTTTTTAATGTCAATAAAGGAAAACAATTCGTTGTATTCTTAAGACTCAAGATGGTTGTGAAAAAAAAAAAGACTCATGATGGTTGTAGACCATGGTACGGTACCGTTTTGATTTTTCCCATCCATTTGTTAAATGTAAAATATTTTTGGTTGATCAAATTTTTCAAGCCGAATCAAATACCTCTCTCGATGAACACTTACATCACATAATTGACCGGCTTTGGTTGATAACTTATTTTTTTTAATCCAAATCAAAATACAAATCACTTATAAAATACTTAAAATTATCTTTTTTAAAAAAATAAAAATAAAAAAAACCCTAAAAACAGAGCCTATATTTTTTTTTGGACACCAACCGAGAGTGTTATCTTATTAAAAAATTGAATATTAATAATTTAGAATAAATTTAAATATTAATAATTTACATATTTTAGTGTGAACTCTATAGTAGAAAAGAGTATTGCTATTTTCATACTTATTTATTACAGGATAATAATTACTTTTTTTTAAAAAAATTAATAGTTATTTGAAACTGCCACATTAACATTGTTGAATAGTTATAAGATAAAAATATGGTATTTAACATTACTTTTTAAAAAAAATATTAACAAACAACTCAAAATACAAATCACTTATAAAACACTCAAAACTATCTTTCACCTTACTTACCACTTTTTTAAACAAAAAATAAAAAACAACCTCTAAAAAACAGAGCCTATATATAAATATATTTTGTTTGAAACCAAACGAGAGTTATCTTATTGAAAAATTGAATATTAATAATTTAGAATAAATTTGAATATTAATAGTTTACATTTTTTTTAGTGTGAACTCTGAATTAGAAAAGAGTAATGTAACTCTTTACACTAATTTATTACATTAATTTTTTTTTTAAAGTAACATATTTTAACTAACTTTATTTATTTATTTTTAATTAACTGACATAAAAAAGTCAGTTAAAACATGCCAAGTGAAGTCAACTCATATGATATTAAGGAAAATATTTATCAAGGTGATAGACAAACATCGAAAAATCAGTAATTGTTTTTGAAAAATACTTATAACTAACGTTGAAACAAGCCGCCTTATTCTTTGGTGTTGTTGTGTATAGAAGTAATGAAAATCAATACAATTGCCACATTATTACATTGGAATCTCCGTTTTTATTACAGTCATTAAGTTCTATGTAACCTTTTCCCCCTAAATACGTTAACTCCAAGGAAGCTCTTTTGAGTTCACGACAATTCCAAGGGATGAGGAAGTGGAAACGATATGGCCATGAAAATGGATTACTACCAATTTACCAAACACATGCATCCTTAAATTTTTAAGCCCAATAAATAAACCTTAAGAGCACGTGTAAAATACTAGAAAACAGGCTATTGCTTGTATTTAAAAAGGCTAAGGATTCGAGAGTTTCGTAATTTGGAAGATAGATTTTGCGTTTTGAATTCTTCCAGTGGTCAGAATATATATATAAATTGACAAAAATTGGAAGGGAAAGGAAATACATGAAACAAAGCTAATTTATTTTATTTTATTTTATAATCTTTGTTGTTACATGGGAGGTTTATTTTGTGGTTGTTCCTATTCTTAAGCCTAGCCGCGTATATAGAGATTTGTTGATTTCAACTCCACAATTTGTGGCAGCTAGCGAGGGAGGAGGGTTCCAAGCTTGGGAGACCGCGATCCCATACAAATAGATAACAAGAAAAATCTGTCACTATTCTAACTTTGCCTTCATCCGGTCAAAGTCAAAGTACAAATGTTGGGTTTAATCGTCAAAAATTGACATCATTTTTTTTATTAAAAAAATAAAAAAAAAAAACCCAGAGGTAATCGGTTATGGTTTCAAACTTTTCAAGCATACCTGTCTTGTTATACCAAAAGAATATCTTAATGTGCAGTTTTGCAAATGATGGCATCTAAATGTTCTCGTTGTTAACAAGGAGTGCATAGTGTCCTTATAAGGTCCACTGTTACGAGTCAATTGGTTTTCACTGACAGAGTTTGATGATATTGCTGCAGAATTTTGGTAGCATTCTAGAGAAGCAATATTGTTAGGCCATGGCATGCACCTCATTTACTCTTCCGACATCTCCGCGGGTTGCTCCGACGACGGAGGACATCTTCAAAGAGCATGTCGGTCTGCGCCGCTCGCATTCCAGCAAGGACCTTCAAAACGGAGCCCGAATCCGGAGGTCGTACTCCGATAACAACCTTGTTTATCCCATCAACCGTATCCAAGCCACTGCCACACAGCAAAAACTAAGGAACAGTCGTTCTTTGGGAATTTTCCCATTCCAATTCTCTAGCTCCATTCTCCCAAACTTGTTTGACACAGAGGCAAGTAAGGATATGAATATAGTGGAGAAGGATATGATTATAGAGGAGAGCTCGGTGGACAGTAGTAAAGAGGAGGAGATAAAGAGATCGAATTGGATGGAGAGGCTACTGGAATTAAGAAGTCACTGGAGAAACAGGCAGCAGAAAGAGAGTGTGGGTTTTGTAGAGGATGGCATTGGTGATTGTGATTGTGGTGGAGATGAAGGTGGTTGTGCAGTCGATTATGGTTCAGAAGAGGGATATACTCGCGAAACCTTCTCGAGACTTTTGGTTCGAGTACCATGGTCTGATACCAAGCTATTTTCTCAATATGCGTTCTTGTGCAACATGGCTTATGTGATACCAGCAATCAAGGTTTGTTTTGCATCTTTCAGACGGGTTTTCCTCGATTTTTTAGTGAATTTCCTTGGATTTTTTTTAATCCGATTTTTGGATAGATGGATCAAAATATTGTTTGTAGAAAGAAGTAGCTCAATTCCACTAATATGCAGGCCAAGGATTTGAGAAAGTATTACGGCTTACAGTTGGTAACATCTTCACTGGAGAAGAAAGCAGAGGCAGCTGCGATCAAAGCAAAACGTGATGAGGACTCTATTCGAGTACCCCAAGATGCCTCAGCAGGCGATGGATCCAGTTCAGAGAAAGCTTTGGAATCTGAGAAGAAGCGTCCGATCCGCTCATCTCTTGCTTATAAGATTGCTGCCTCGGCTGCTTCTTATGTCCAATCGCGGACCAAGGGCCTTTTGTTCCTTGGCTCTGAACCACAGCAAGAGGGTGACGGCGAGGCTTCATACGAAAATGGAGGTCAACCGCACAGGGAGGGAGAGAACTCGCCCCGATTGTATAATCAAGAGGTAGCGGCTTACATGGCAGCTTCAACAATGACTGCAGTGGTTGCTGCTGGAGAGAGGGAAAAGCAGGAGGCAGCAAGAGCCCTTCAGTCACTCCATTCATCACCTTGTGAATGGTTTGTTTGTGATGATTGGAGCACGTGTACTCGCTGCTTCGTGATTCAGGTAATTAATTCCTACTTGAGCCATTCATCAAACTCTAATCTATAGGCCATAGATTTTCCATGTATATGTAACAGAGAAGGCATTTTCATTTGAGTTGCAGGGATCAGACTCCTTGGCGTCTTGGCAAGCAAACCTTTTCTTTGAACCGACCAAATTTGAGGTAACAATCTCCTCTACTCTGTAAATACATGTATACCGACAGAACCATTGAATACTTGTCATGGTTGCAGGGTACAGATGTGCTTGTTCATAGAGGAATTTATGAAGCAGCAAAGGGAATATATGAGCAATTCATGCCAGAAATAATCGACCATTTGAACACATATGGAGATCGGGCGAAACTTCAATTTACTGGCCACTCTCTTGGGGGTAGTCTCTCTCTTTTAGTCCACTTGATGCTGCTGACCAGGAAAGTCGTCAAGCCCTCCACTCTCCGGCCGGTTGTTACTTTTGGCTCACCATTTGTGTTCTGTGGGGGCGAAGCCATACTTGATGAGTTGGGTTTGGATGAGAGCCACATTCACTGTGTTATGATGCATAGAGATATCGTCCCTAGAGCCTTCTCCTGCAACTACCCTGACCATGTTGCCGTACTCCTCAAGCGTTTAAATGGCGCCTTTAGCACACATTCTTGTTTAATAAAAAATGTAAGATCATCTTTATGAATGCTCCAATTTAACGAGTTTGAAGCTTAAATCTGTTAGTTTTACTTTCTCACTCACTCTTTCTCCGCCTCCATGTTTTATGCAGAAACTATTGTACTCTCCTTTGGGCAAACTATTCATTCTGCAACCTGATCAGAAGTCATCCCCTCCGCATCCTTTACTCCCTCCGGGGAGTGCTCTATATGCATTGGACAAGACTCACTCCGGCTACTCTACAAATGCCCTGAGAACCTTCCTGAACAGTCCCCACCCGCTAGAGACGCTAAGCGATCCTACAGCCTACAGTTCCAACGGTACGATCCTCAGGGATCATGACTCGAGCAACTATCTGAAGGCTGTTAATGGGGTTTTACGGCAACGTACAAAGATGGTCGTTCGGAGAGTAAGAGAACGGAGGAATCTACTGTGGCCGCTTCTGACTTCACCATCTCCACACACATGGAACCACGACAGTAACTTGAACAGCAGCAGTTTAGTGGCTAAGGAGATAACGACTGGAGTTTGAAACCTACTCAGGGATTCTCCGCTAATACATGTAAAGGATCCGCATTGAGACTCTCAATTCAAGAGCGTTTCATGTTCTAATCGTGTATATCTGTTTCATGTACATTGCTAAACATCTCACTCATCTCTGTAATTGGGTTACCCTTCGTTAATTAACATTGTTAATAATATGTTAATATTTCTAATAGAAGATGTATCAAGAAATATCTGGAGTTTCATCCTTGCTCAAAGCTATTGCACGCCACTTGCCAAAAAACAAAAAAAAGAGAGGCGAAAGCTATGGCAGGCAGATTACCAGCGTCCAAGTTCCTTTTTGAAGTTCTTTAAGGTAAAAATCGATTCATTGAGAATTTGCCAAAGGCATCGCACATGTATATACAAGAGAGACAGAACTGAAATTCCTCTTTCAAAACTAACCAATATAGAAAACAGAGAAAAAGTTCCAACAATACTAAAAGAGAGCTCAGGGAAAAAAAGAAAAAAAAAATGCTCCAAAATAAAGATCATGACGAGCCACTGAGACCATTATTTACCCTCCGCAGCCATCCTTTTGCGTATTTCATGAGCTGTATTGAAAATGCCAAGAGTAGGCTGATTGCAAACAAAGCATTTCTTGTTCTTTGAATGATGCTGAAAATGAAAATAACCTGAGTTAGATTACTGTAAAATGAAAGAGAGATGGGCAACACAGTAACGAGGCAGACATGTTTTAAAGGACATATTCCATTATCCTCAAGCACAGAACAAAAGCAAATAAAAAGACGCCAAAGTAATGTACATCTTTAGCAGAGTTATTTTGATAATGCAGTTTGCTAAAAGCTCCTGTCATCAGCCGTGCAATCAATTTTCTATAACTTCATCGTAAAGATTTATGGCATCGGTTAACTTGAGATCCTGGACACCATTCCCACAAAGATTTGGTGGACCCGACATTTTGAGGAGAATGGTTGGCTTGAACTCCACAAGTAATCAGCTTCAAAATTGAAAGCCCAAAGAAACTAACAAACCTAAAATTCCACTCATCAATAAATTAAACTTAAAACTACTTGTTACAGAAAATACATGGCAGGACTCCTGATCTACAGATTTAGTGATTTTACATGCATACATAAGCGTGCATATGTGTGCTACTAGCACTGAGGGACGGTAATAAATCTTTCTAGCAAGCCTATGATCTGTCATGTTTCATAAACTGCAACTTGCTCATCATTCTTAAAATTTAAGGGTTGCCTCTTTCTTGTTATGTGACTCAATTTCACGTTCCTATCTTATTTAAATGTTTGTGCTAAAGCCATCATATATCCACAAATAGTAAATTCATTATGCACCAGAATTATAAGTCGATATAGAAGGGATTACCTTTAATGCGCAATGCTCACAGAAATAGTGCTTGCACTTGGTTACTACAGGATCGACAAAAGGCTGCCTACAAATGAAACATGCAAAGGGCAACGAATCCTCATCATCTTCATCACCAGGGTCTACACCCCCATCATCCACATCATCTAGTCCCAAAGCTAGATTTCTCTTTCTTGCTTTCTCTGCTTCATCCCACTCCTTCTCCATCTGCCATCCAGACTTGTAATCCCCTCGATCATGCATAAACTTACATGAATCTCCATATCCACAGTAACCAGTCTCTTTGTAATCCTTACATATATCTGGCTGATAATCAAATCTCGCCGAAACTCTAATGTGAGCAGAAGCCCTCAAAGGCCCATGTGCCCCACCAGCTTTCTCACTGGAAATTGTTTGCTCTCTTCGGAACCCAGCCTTGTAATCAGTATAGCCATGGATCCCTTTATACAGCTTGCCATCTCCAGAGCTCTTTCCTTTCCCTTTCAAAGCCTCATCTGCCTGCTTAAGAGCTTTCTCACGGAATGATCGAGCATCTTTTGAGAAATCAGTCTCTGTTTCCAGTGTTGCCGTTGCTCTGCTATCGTGTTCAACTTGAATTTCCTTAGAAGACTCAAACTGAAAAACTGTGTTTTCAGATTCTTTCTTCGCTTCAGTAGACGTATTGTTCTTAGAAGATCCAGTAGAAAAAAACAGCTTATTGTCTGGCTTTAAGGTTTTCTTCTGACTATGTAAGAATGAGCCTTCTGTTTTTGAATCCTCCTCTTCGTCTTCATCAACTGTTCGTTTTCTGATGTTTTTATTTCTTGATGGCTTTCTGAAGAAGTTGCAGACTGAGAATAGATATATCAATGAAATGAAAAAAAAAGCCCATAAACACAAAACAAAAGGGAACAACAGAATCCAAATGGTGTGAAGATGCAAACAAAGAGAAGGGAATATAAAAGAAAGAATTATACCTTGTTCCGGCTGTTGATTTTCACCTGAAGCGGCCATATTAATAAAAGAAAAGGCTAAGGTACGAAGTCCTGAGAACTGTAATGTAGACAGTGTCAGTCAGACAGTCCTAAACATAGTAATCCTTCAGAAATCAAAAGAATATAAAATACTGCAAAATTGGGATCTAACATAAAAGAACATAACCAACAAAGAAAGTATCCATCACACATGAAGGTCAAGATTTTAAAATTTGAACAAGGATTTTTCAATACCCGCACGCGTGCACACACACATCAGCAACAAAGAAGAGCATACATAATTCAACTGTATTTCCTTATCTAGCTTTTGTAGCCATGCACAAGCATGTGTTTCAAGGATTTGGTGGGATTGGAATAGTGATTCATAGAACTCAGGTTCATCCATCTCTTGGCAAGAGAGAAAGAGAGACTCTGCCAAAGACGTGAGAACCCAAACAAACCAAAATCAATTATATTAGTGCAGCTGGGCAGCCCTAGAATGGCTAAAAACCTTACATTCTAATCTTCAAATAACTTCTTCACCTCCACCACATAAAGCCCAAAACAGAATTTATCCAAACCCAAGTTTAATATCAATACCATCTAAATTTCCACCATATAGAAAACCTCTGTGTTTTGACACAACCTGCCCTTAAAGAGGGCTCTATCCCCAACAATTTGTCAGGGGTTCAGCTCTTCCAACACCAAACTAACAAAATACAAAACCTCCCCCAAAGATACAAGTCACGGCCAAGCCTCACAAAGCTCCCAACTTCCTTCCTACTTCACATCTTTCCAAGATACAAAACCCCAATGAAAGCACTGAGCTAGCATTAGTTTTAACACCTAAATTGTCTAAAGGAAAATAAAGGGTTTGAATCCCTTTACAAGGCTCCACCTAGGAGACCAGTTCTCCCAGGCCCCCACACCTTGTAATACCCTCTCACACACCAAAAAAATCCACCCTTCAGCTCAAAAACATCAAAACAATCTTTTATAGCACCCCAAAGAGCAAGAATTTCACACGAAGTTCACAAGGAACCAACATTCAGCCCCCCCTTGCTCACACCCAAATGGTCATGCACATCCCCAAAACTCCTTTAACCCCACAATAGTCCCATGAAATTAATCCCAAACCCTCACTAACAATTTTTCTCTTGTTTTTGCAAAACTTGAAGAAACAAGGGAAGGGGTTTCAGGATATACCTTGAAATCTCTCTTAAATTAGCTTGAATTATAGGAGGAGTTCGTGCTCAGAGGAGAGATTATGGGGGTCTGGTGACAAAGATCTTGGGAAATGGAAAAAGCTAAAGAACCAAACCATGAGTTAGAAGTGCAAATATGGTGGCCTTTTTTGGCATTCTTAAACCTGGTGGACTCTTTTGGCATTCTTAAACCTTAATTCACCACACAAAAGCAGGAGGCAGGCCCCTGATGTGAAACCAAACACATCATAAAGATAAAAGAGAGGTTCAACAAGGAAAATTTTTCGAGGAAAATTAAATTGAGTAGAGCATTATAGAGATACAAATACGTTCTCACAGAAATCACCAAATTCACAACTGCAACAATCATCTTTGATTATTACCAACAACAACCAAGGGAAAAAAAAAAAAACATACAATAATTGTTCGGTTTTTACCCAAAATTCCCAAATTGACAGAAAAGTGACAAATCATTCCGTGGGTCTATCGATTGAACCACAAATTCCGTGGGTATTACTAAATCGAAAATCATCAACTATATTATCACCCAATCACAGATTAATCCAAAACCAGTATCAACAGCCAACCAATTTCGTGAATATTCAAGGGTTTTCGGTTTTCACTCTAAGTTTCCAACACCAACAACAGAAAATATATAGAATCATCCTATGGGTATACCAAATAAGCTACAAACTTCGTGATTATCATCCAAAAATTCGAAACTAAGGAACCCACAGCATCACTAATCAATTCTGGAAGCAAGACGAGAGTTAGAAATTGAAAAGAACATGAGAGAGAGTGACGATAGAGAGAGATGAGAGAGGAGGGAGAGGAGAATTACCTCAATCTTCCTCTTCCTGATGAGCGCGAGCTGAGTGATTTGCAGAGAACTAGAGGCTTCGTAGTCCGTGGAGGCGCGGGAGAGAGAGCTCACGAGGGAGAGAGAGACTCAGAGAGCGTGAGAGGAAATATAAAATGGCTTCCATCCTGGTGAAAATGGAACAGGAGATCTCCTGTTAAGGAGATTGACGGTTCTGATTTAAGAGCAGTTTATTTAAGACAAACGACGTCGTGGAGGCGTACCTTCCAAAACACACGTTAACGCCCGTTTTTTTTTTTTTTTAACCAAATAAGAGCATTAGTAGCAGCTTCCCTTAAACCTCATTCCCTTCCTTAGTGTAGGGAAAACTGTTAAAAAAACACAAAAAAGTCCCCTTTCCTTAGCATTATTTTAATATAAAAACTTTATCTCTCTTCTCTCTCTTCTCTACCATTTGTTTAAAACAATATTTAAATAATTTCTCTTTCCCCTCTCTTTCTTCTAGCATTTAATTTAAATAGTATTTAATTCATATAAAGAAAGATGAAGGGAAACTAGGGAACTAAAAAAATTGTTTTGTTCTCTACATTATAGAAAAGTTGAAGGGAAACTGCTGCTAATGCTCTAAGAGAAAACGGGAAAAGGATTACAACAGAATGTCTTTGCCGCTCTTAATACGAATTACAGGAAAAAAAAAAAAAAAAAAAAAAAAAAAAAGGGGAACACGTGGGAATGCTACTAAAAATATGGTTGGCAGCGACCCATCTAGCGACTTGATGTGCACAAAAATTAGCACATCTTGAAATTTTAAAAGCCTTCCAATCCGAAAAGAAACCAAGCTGAAGTTGGATGTCCGCAAACACTGACACAGAAACCCAACACGTTAACGCCCGTTTGTTTTTAAGAGCTGCTTGGTAACTCTTTTGAGTTTTTTTTTTTTGTGTTGGGAATGGTAATAAAAATGAATGATGTGATATAAAGTAAGGAGAATATTTTAAATTTTGTGTATGGAAAAGTGAAAATTTTTTGTTTTTAGCAAATTTTTTATTTGAATAATAATAAAAAATTAGTGATGTGATATAAAAAGTAAAAAAATTATTAAAAAGGATTGATGGATATATAAAAGTGGGTTAATTTTGAGGGAGGAAAAAAAAGGGAGAGGGGAAAGTGGTTACCAAACAAAGCCTTAAAACGTTCCTGTAAGAAGAGCTTCAGAACCTTCTTGGACTCCACCAGATCTGCCGCCTACCGACACGCTATGCATTTGCCGGCACAAGTTTCATAACTGCAATTGCTTATCCAATCTTAAAAACGTATTTTTTTGTTAAAATATTAATTAAATTATCAAATTTATTTATTTATATTTATTTAAACTTTTAGAATAAATAATAATTTAATATAGTATTAAATTAAAAGTCTTAAGTTCAAATTTTGTCTGAATTGTTAGATACTAAAATAATAACATTGATTACCTTAAAAGAGTAATATTTTGAGATTATTTTTAGAATATATATTTTACTTTCTCTACTAATATTTTGTTTTATCTTCAAGTTTACAAATTATTTTTGTATTTTTATTTATTTATTTTTTTCCAAATATTTTGTTTTTAAATTACTCAAACTTAGCCTATATAAAAGTATTTATGTATTATTTTGGAATTCAGTGTTTTAATTATCAATAAAATTTCAATATTTTAAAGTTATGACGGCGATTGTATTTTTCTTTCCTAATAGTTATTTTCTTTATTCCTAACTTCACTTTTCAATTTTCATTTCTTAACTTTTACTACTATCATACATTGTCAGAACATACTTAGTTCTGTTCAGTGTCACATATTCATCCATACATTAATTTAATGGATCAGTCCAAAAGTAAAAATTTAGAAAGATAATTGAATTACTTAAAATTAAGTTTAGAAAATAAATCAATGTGAAAGTTTTTAAGAAGTTTATGTGTGCCTTGATTTTTTTAAAAAGAATGATTACAATATCTAGTTTTTTCTACGTTTTGTCCTAAACTTTGTTCCAAATTAATAAATCGGTGTATCGTTACAATTGTCAAACAAATGTTATGGTATTATAAAGATGTTTTTTTTTTTTTAAAAAAAAAGGTTGTGTATCGTTTTTGGTGGCCTCATCCAAACAGCTATACCACTTTGATTTTTTTTTTTTTTAAAAAAAAACCCTAAAATTAAATATTTTATGTGTGTGTTTTGGGAGGGGCACTACATGAAAAATGAAAAAAGTATTTAACTTTTGGTGAATATATAACCAAATAAAGGGAAAATAATTAATCTAAGTGTGAACGACACATTTTTTAATTCGATAAGCGACGTCTTTTTATTTATATAAATAATAATTTTTTAAGAAGTCAAGATGGGGCCGATGGGCGATTTCTCCCCTCGCCTACAGGATGGATAACCTTAATGAGATGTCTTATGCATGGGCCTGTTGGGCCATGGCTGATTATTCGATCTGCATTGTGGTTAGGGTCATAGAGAGCTACCCTAGTGATACGGCCTCGTTTTGGCCCAAACCATGAGAAACAAAATACTTATAGAAAATAAAAAAACGTTTGTTAGATGCAAAACAAGTATTAGTTTCGTACGGCTTTTTGTTTGAGCTTGTTATACGTCGGTGATTGAACATCTCATCCAGGGGATTGTAATTAAATTAACCAAGCTGTTGGGTTCAACAAATCATAAGCTTATGAGCTATCATTGTTGGATTCAAATCAATCTATTAACTTACAAAAAATAAAAATCAATCTATTAACTCCTCTTTTGGTAACTAAAAGTAAATTATGAGTATGATTGTTTGAAATGCAAAACTTTATTTTAATTATGGTGGACTAAAACAAAAAGGTATTATAACTAATAATGGCATAATTCATGGCTCAATTGATTAAGAATACAATAAATGCGAGATAAATATTGACAAAAAAAAAAGTGTTTTGTGAAAGTAAACACTTTTATTTATTTAAAATAAACTTTAACTCATAGAAGTTAACCAAAGTTACCAAAACAATGTCAATTCACACGAGTTCTACCAATCAACTGCTATAAAATATTTAACATGAAACTAACTTGATTATCCAATATACTCTTATTTACATTCAATGAAATTGGTCAAACCTATTTATTTTCAATGGGTTCAGTTGAGATACATTTCGGAATGTGCTAGCCTTACTCCAGTATTAATCAATTATTTCTACATTTTAATCATTAAAATCCAAATAAAAGAGATGGCCATCTAACATATATATATATATACACGTCTGGTGGCTGCAAATTTGTCTAAATGTTATACAATTACAGTTAAGTAATGTTATTTAATAGACTGTTATACAATTGAAATGACATGACAGTGAAAATTAGCATTGAATCAATAAGGGCTTGTAAAAGAAAAATCAATAGGAAACTTCACAAGGCCCTCCGAACTTCAACGCGATTTAAATAATCTATAATATTTGATTTATTTCAATTTGACTCCTCAAACTTTCAGTTTATCTAATTCAGTCCAACTCCGTTAGGATTTTTCATTAAATCCTAATGGAGTTGTGCAAAAATTATCAAAATATCTCTAATTATATATATATATATATATAGGTTGTACCTATGTTTAAAATACATGGGTATTTTTAAATTTTCACAAGGTTAAATGGTGAAAACAGACAGAGTGAGTGAGATGAGACAAATTGAGAGTATGAGGGGCAAAAACGAGAAGAAATCAAACATTTGAGGGTTATTCAAATCGCATGAAAATTTGGAGGCATTTGTGAAGTTTCCTAAAAATCATGACACATTTTCACCGACACGTCATCCCAATTGTATGACAGTTGTATAACAGTTTATTAAATGATAAATAACATTTTTCATGAGTGCGATTATAAGGTACTACATTTTTACTACGAATTCCTTACAAGTTGACATGATAATCCTACATGGCATTTACACATGTCAATTACTAAATAATTAAAATTGATTTTGGTTGATGTGACACTGTCACGTAGACTGTCACAAGATACTTATCACTTTAACCATTAAGTAATTAAATTTAGTATGACTGATGTAACAATGCCATGCAAATTATCACGTCAGTTTGAAAAAAATTATAATTATATACTCCAAACATTTTTTCAATGCAAAATGAAAATTGACCAAAAAGATATTGCCCATTTAATTGCGTTCAAATTAGGCATTGTCATCTCTAGTGTTCGTTTATTTCTATATTTACAATGACATTTCTTAGCAACAGCTTCTCTTAAATTTTATTTTCTTATTTAGTATAGGGAATACTGATAAAAAAATATATTCAACAGCTTACTTCAGTGTTTCCCAAACTAAGAAAATAACAAGGGAACTAAAAGTTGTTCCCTTCATATAAGAAATCAAAAGTGGTTCATTTATATTATTTTAATATAAAAAATTTTATATCTCTTATCTATTTTTTATATTATTTATTTAAAACAATATTTAAATGATTTATCTTTCTTATAGCATTTAATTGAAATAATATTTAAACAATATAGAAAAATAATAAGCAAAATTGTTGTAAAATTTATTTAAACAAATAATTTAATTATCTATTAAATTTTTTTTTAAAAAAACTACCGTTAATACTCTTATAATTATCGGTCAAAATTTATATTCTGAATGACCCCCGATAAGCAAAGTCCTGCGATGATTTTCTTCTTATTCTTTGGGCAAGGTCCATTTCACTCAGAGATCTCAAGCAAAAACCGTGTGAGATTATCAGCCCGGCCCATTAGGTAAAACTGCAAAATCACTCTCATTTATTATTATTATTATTATTATTAAATATTAATTCTCTGCGACACTCTCTCTATATGAGATTCTAAATCTATCGTCCTCTACTGCGTCCTTCCCAATTAGTTTTTCATTTCAAAATGAACCCCTCCAAATGCACAAAACTCCATTAACGTCAACAACCTCTCTGCCTCTCTCGCTCGCTTCCTCAATCCCTGTTCTCGTTCCCAAACGCCCTCTCTATCCTCACAAAACCTAATTTTCTATCTGCGTCCCTCATCTTTCCTCCATTTCCCATAGCGCCACAGCATCCCTTCCCGCATTTGCAAATTGGCCCCTCTTCGTCGTCCACGGCGCTCTTCTTATATCTTCCATTATTGATTCGCCGACACTCCACCATTATTGGGATTAATCAGCTTTTCTCTCCTGTAGGGTTTTGATAATCTCACCCGTATTCGATTTTTCAGTTTTCTTTTTCCTGCCCTTTAGGGTTTCCCTATTGCTTTTCTAGGGTTTCGTCTTTGTCGAACTTGTAGATTTAATTAAATTTTAATTTATCACGAAAAAAGTTATACATACTTTTATTTTCTTTTTGGAATTATATTTTTGTATAAAGTGGTACTCCCTGAAATTGTTTAGGGTTCTATGCTGGTGATCTTTTCCTGAAACGCCCATAATTTTTTGGTGGTATTTACGGTACTTACCATTTTTTTAGAAAGCCTATCTGGGCCAATTTCTTGCGGTCTGAAAGTTTCCTTTTTAAGCAAATCTGTTAGCGAATTGGATGAACTTTCGAATTCTGGGGTCTCGTTGTATCGACTTCTAAGGTTACATCTTTTGCGTTTGATATCTGGTTTTGTTTGTAACTTTATTTTTTATTTTTTGTTGGTTTGGGTGGAAGAAGATATAGTTGTTGTTAAAGGGTTTTAGGGGGGAGAGAGCCTAGGCTTGCATGGGCGAACATGAGGGGTGGGCTCAGCCACCAAGTGGGCTATTTCCGAATGGCCTGTTGCCAGATGAAGCGGCCTCTGTGATGGGAGTGCTCGACTTAGAGCGATGGGTGAGGGCTGAGGAGAGGACTGCAGAGCTTATCGCCTGCATTCAGCCCAACCTGCTGTCTGAAGAGCGCCGAAATGCGGTTGCAGATTATGTGCAGCGGCTGATCACGAATTGCTTTCCCTGCCAGGTGGGGCATTTACCCCTAATGTAACCATGTTCTCTGACTTAAGGAAGCTTTGAAAGCCTGTAGAAGAGAAACATACATACTGACATATACTTGCCCAAATGCATAAGTAGTTTATGTCAGTCTTCAAAAATTGTGCATTGTTGTTATTTACACGTAGTTGATATGATGGTCATGTAGCTCTGAAATGAATTATTATGTCTTTATGGATGAAGAATTTTGTGTGAATTGTGGTTCGATTAATTTAAGTAGATAAGATGATGGCTTGCTATTGATACAATTGGAGAAGTTGGATAAATGAGTATGGTTGAGCGAGAATGTTTTGATATGGGTAAGCTGCTTTCAAAAAAAGAAAAAAAATAGTGGGAGTCAGGGAGTGTAGCCTTTGAAAACTAATAAAAATGAGTAGTAACGGGTGATAGGCTGAAGGCTCTGAAGGCACAAGGGGACAGCCATCGATCTTTTGATCTGAGGTAGGAAGTGCTAAGAAGGGACTTGTAAATTATATTGGGAGATAGATATGGATTTGACCTTGGATTGAGTCCAATTGTTAGACTATTTTTCTGGGGAATTATAAACAGTGTAGTAGGCAAGATTTCATTTTTTTTTTCTGACCTCTGTTCATGGTTGTGCAATACATAATTGTTTGTTCACTTATTTTAGTAGAGTAGAAGTGTGTCATCTTCATGTTTCATATTGTTATCACAATCTTCCTTGTTATGAATCTTTGGATTATAATTTTTGTCTGCAGGCGGTCATTTTTGGGTCTGTGCCTCTCAAGACTTATTTGCCTGATGGAGACATTGACTTAACAGCCTTATGCGAGAATCAAAATTTGAAGGAAACATGGGCTCATCAAGTTCGTGATATGCTGGAGAGAGAGGAGAAGAATGAGAATGCTGAATTCCGTGTAAAAGAAGTCCAGTACATTCAGGCAGAAGTATGCCCCTCTCAGTATTCTTAATGTCTTTACAATTCTTGGACCTTCTGTCTCAGTGTTTTTTTTTAATGTCTATTTATGATTTGAATTTTTGGCCTTATGAGTAATTCCTTCGTGTTGTACATCTGCACATTTTTATCGTTAAAGGTGGATTTGTAATCTTAAAAGAAAATATATATATGTGTGTGTGTTTGTGTGTGTGTGTGTGTGACAAGGAGAAATGGTCTAGAAGCACTCAAGATTATAGACTTAATATCTAGAATAGAATTATGAGGAAAAGGTGGAACCTCATATGCTATATATCGGGCATCAACTTTCATCTCAACAGATCCCCCCCCCCCCCAACACACACACACACAACTCATACCATGACACACATGTACCTGCACCCACAAAAACAACACAAAAAAAAAAAAGAAGAAGAAAACAACAACAACGTTGTTGGTATATAGGGGTCTACATTTTTGGGTGCAATGGATGATGTAAGTTTCCATTTTAAATGTTGAATTGAATAAAATCAATACTACCTCTCTTCCTTTTCATTTTCTTGGTAAGTGAACATTATGATTAGATCATGATTGCAGAGGAATATTGATGACACATGCAGTTTTCAATAAGGGCTACTGACTTCTGAGGTTTGTGGCCAGGAGTGTAAGAAAAGTTGTAACATCTATATATAATGTATACATAATGTAGAGTATAAAGTAAACCATTAATAGAAGCTTATTTTGAAGATTTACATTCTATGCTTCCTGAAGTGGTGCTATATATGAAATTATCTTTAAAGTATCTTGGTCTTCCATTGTGGGCCTCCTATAAGGCCAAGTTTATTTGGGACGGTGTTATTGAAAAGGTAGTGCGTCAGTTTGCTAGTTGGAAAAGAACGTATTTGTGAAAAGTTGGTAGGGTTACCCTTATTAAGAGTACACTTTCCAACCTGCCCACGTACTTCATGTCCCTATTCCCTCTCCCTGCAGGTGTTGTAAACCGTATTGAGAAGATCTTGCGAGATTTCTTATGGGGTGTGCTAGGCTAAGAATTCAAATTTTATGGGGGAAGGGGGGCAGGGGGGTCTGAAACTTGTTATTGTTCAACCATGCTTTCTTAGGTAAATGACTATGGGTTATGGGCATGAAAGAGAGACTTGGTGGAGAGTCGTGGTGGACACCAAATTTTGCAGTTCGTGGGGCGGGTGGTGTTCTAATGAGCCTCGTGGGGTGTATGGGGTGGGATTATGGAGGGGTTGGGGTAAGTTTTTAAGTCATACCATATTTAAGGTGGGAGATAGCTCAAACTCAGTTTCTAGCATGATCAATGGTGTGGAGACAAGACCTTAAAGGAAGGCTTTTCGAAGAATGCTTCTGTAGCGGAATGCTATTGTGGTTGACAAGTGATGTATGTGTAAGACGAATAAGGAGTCTGTGGATCATCTCTTTTATCATTGTGAGGTTGCTTTCTTCTTATGGAATTCTTTTTTCAGTCGCTTCGGGTTATCTTGGGTTTTGCCTAGATGAATTGTTGATTTGCTTGCTTGTTGGTGGACTACTGGTAGCGCTTGGAGTGCCATTATATGGAAGATAGTACCTTATTGTCACTTGTGGTGTATTTTAAGGGAAATAAATGATAGAAATTTTGAGGACCGTGAGTGTAACGACCTAGGAAAAACACTAGCCACATCTGCATTACCACGAAAGTTTGTCCTACATTGGGAGGATGGATTGCCTTATTGAGTGGGTAGATTGTAAAGATGTTTATGAGTGGTAAATCCTACATTGTTTCCTTACTAGGTGAGACTAGACTTTATAAGTGATTTTATAGAGTTCCAATTGTAACTTACCTATTCATTTTGGAGTGAGAGCATAGATGTGGTTAGCGCTTGTCTTTGGTCGTTATAAATAGTTTCAGAACAATTTAGTAACACCATGTAGTGCTGAGACATTGCATTTTAATAGCGCCATAATAGATAAGTCGAGATTTGTGTGGAGAAGATTGTGACACCCCAGAACGTTAGTCCCACATTGTGAATATGGATTGTCCACATTGACTAGTATAGATTATAAAGTGTTCATGAGTATTAGGTCCGACATTGGTTTCTTACTAGGTGAGATCGAGCTTGTAAGTAATTTTAGGGTTACTCAATTGTAACTTAATTAGTCCTTTTGTAGTGTGATAGCGCTTTCTCTGGGTTACAAAAAATAGAACAACCAATTAATGAGTATTAGAAACCGATTGGTCTTTGGAACCTTTTTTTAATGTGCATTTTGCATCATTTGTTGACAACTACAAAATGAAAGGATTCATCTTTTCAGCCCCATTACTGTTTGAGCCATGTTATAAAAGTTGGACAACATAATACTTTTCGTGTACTTGAGCTTTTCATCTTCATCAATAAATTATTATTCATAAAAAAAAAGTTTGGACAACATGAGGATAAGGTGCTTTATTACTTATGTCTACCTTTCGGGTTTGAAGATAATCTGTCTAATCCGTGATTGTTCCCATAGCGATGTGGGGAATGTGAGGGATTGGCTAGTATTCTTGGGTGGGGTGGCTTCGTGCCGATGAGTATTTTGGGCTTCCTTTGGGTGCTCATTATTAGGCTTCAGCAATATGGAATTGTATCATTGAGAAGATGGAGGCTAATTGGCAGGGTGGAAGAGATTGTATTTGTCCAGGGAGGCGAGGAGTAACTTTGATAAAAGTACCCTGTTAAATCTTCTCCACATATTATTTGTCCCTTTTTCCTATTTCATGTGGGGTACAAACCGCCTAGAAAAACTTCAGAGGGACTTTTTGTGGGGAGGTATGGGCGGTGAATTTAAATTTCATTTGGTGCATTGGTCACCAGATTCGCACTCCCAAAGATGACGGGGAACTGGCACCACCATAATATATTGGACAGATCGATAAGGAGGCAGGGTGGATGTTCTAAACATAGAGCCCTCCCGTGGGGATATGTATGAGGTGGGGGCAAAAAAAAGGGGGGTCATTGCAGAGAGAGTGGTGAAGATAAAACGGTTTCCGAAAATCTTGATTGATTAGTTCAAACCCGAAGTGCTCCTCTTAGTAAAATTAGACTATGGAGCTAAGGGGGCATGAAGAGAAGACTATATGGTGGAGGTCGTGTGACCACGGCATTATAAGTTATCGTAGGGGCGGGTGGAGTTCTAATGGCCTACGTGGGTGTATGGATGTTGATTACGGAACCACATATAATAGGGTATAGTCCCACCCAGAAATACAAGAAGGTCCAGGCTCCCACCCTACACACGATAAACGGCACCAGTCACGCATCCCATCGCCGTGGCCGTGGGGCTTCTGGCGGGGTTGGGGTCACCAGTTTGCCTCGTCCTTACCCCTCATTTTACGCGTGGGCACACGTCCGCCTCCAACCTCCCCGTTTCTCGCGCTGCTCCACATGGTGTGGACCGCCCTTCCCGCACAGGCGCTTTCCGCGAAGTGCTTTGTCGCGGGCACTGCTCTTGTCGGTGTGCCCACGTGATCGTCCTCGTGTACGCGCGTCCTCCAAAACGCAGAGAGTACAGTGGCATGCCATCTCTTTTTCTTCAATTTGTGCGTCGCTTGCTTGCTCTTCATTGGCTATCTCTTTTTTCCGACACGTATGCGGAGATTGCCCCATCACCATTTCTTCTTTGACTTGTCCTTTCCCAATCACTTGTTGCTTGCTTGCTTGTTGTGGAGCTCCTGGTAGCTGCTTGGAGTGGCCATTATTTCTTGAGCGATACGTATCTTCACACTTCAGATCAGCTTGTCTTTGTTGCACTTTTAATAGGGAACTAAATGATAGAAATTTTTGAGGAGGCGTGAGGTAACGACCTAGGGGAAAAACACTAGCCATATCTTCATACACGAAAATGTTTTGTCCCTTGTGAAGGATGGATTGCGGGTTATTGGTTGGCACGCTACGAGATTGAATAAAAGATGTTTTAAGATGAGTGGATAAATACACTACCATTGTTTCCCTTACTAGAGTGAGACTAGAAACTACTATATACAGCAATGTTATGAGTATAGAGTTCACAAGTACAATACATAACAGTCATTATTTAGTGAAGAGCATCAGATGATTGTGTTATAAGCAGCCTTGTCTTTGGTACGTATATATAATAAGTGCCCATTAACAGAACAAAATAATTAAAGTATGCCATATGTAATGTAGCATGAGACAATATGCACAATTTATAATGGCATAAATAAAGAAATGCACGCAGGATTTGCGTGGGACGCTCGCTGCCCTCCAGAATGTTAAGTTAACCAAAACATTGTGAATATGGAAGTTGTGCACAATATGACTAGATATGAAGACTTTCCATAGGTGTTCAATGAGTATTAGGTCAGACATTGGGTTTCTTATAGGTGAGATTCGAGCTTGTAAGTTAATTTAAGGGTATACGCAATTGTTAACTTAATTAGTCTCTTTCTGTGTCGTGTAGCACTTATCTCTGGGTTACAAAAGGATAGAAACAACCAATTAATGAGTTATTTGACCGATTGGTCTTTGGAAGCCTTTTTTTGAGTGGTGCATTTTGCATCGATTTGTTGACCAAGCTAGAAAAAAAAAACACAACTGAAACGATTGCATCTTTTCAGCCCCATACTGTTAGTGCCTCTGTTAATACCATAGTCTGGAATACCCATAATAATTTTCGTGTTACTTGAGCTTTTATCTTCATCAATAAATTATATTCATAAAAAAAAAGTTTGGACAACATGAGGATAAGGTGGCATTTATTACTTATACGTCTTCCTTTCGGGTTTAAGGATAAATATGTCAAATCGAGATTGTTCCAAGCGATGTGGGGAAATGTGAGGGATTGGCTAGTATTCTTGGTGTGGGGTGCTTCGTTGCCGATGAAGTATTTGGGGCTTCCTTTGGGTGCTCATTATATAGGCTTCAGCAATATGGAATTGTATCATTGAGAAGATGGAGGCTAATTGGCAGGGTGGAAGAGATGTATTTGTCCAGGGAGGAGCACTTTGATAAAAGTACCCTGTCTAATCTTCCCAACATATTATTTGTCCCTTTTTCCTATTTCAGTGGGGGGTGACAAACCGCCTAGAAAAACTTCAGAGGGACTTTTTGTGGGGAGGTATGGGCGGTGAATTTAAATTTCATTTGGTGCATTGGTCACAGATTTGCACTCCCAAAGATGACAGGAGGTTTAGGGGTGAGAAACTTGGTATTGTTTAATAGAGTTTTGTTGGGTAAGTGGCTTTGGAGGTATGCTACGGAAAGGGGCGCTTTGTGGAGAAAGGTGGTGGATGCTAAATATGATAGTTTGAGTGGAGGTTGGTGTTCTAGGGAGGTTGGGGGATCTTATGGGGTGGGAGTGTGGAAATGTATAAGGAGGGGTTGGGCTGGCTTTGTTACTCATGTGCGCTATGAGGTCGGAGATGGTTCTCAAGTTCTGTTTTGGCATGATGTTTGGTGTGGGGAACAGCCGTTGAAGGTTCTTTTTCCGGAGTTGTTTCTTATTGCTTGCGCGACGGATGAGTGGGTAGCCGAGAGTATGCAGGCCCATAATGGATCTATTCATTGGAATGTTTTATTCACTCGACCAGTACATGATTGGGAGGTGGATCTTGTGTCTCGTTTTTTTGAGCTGCTGTATTCGCAAAAAGTACGACATGGAGGTGAGGACAAAATTTGTTGGATACCTACGAAAAGGAAGTCTTTTGAGGTGAAGTCGTACTATCAAGTCCTCTCTCATTCAAGTTCTAATGTTCGGGCCTCATTTCCTTGGAAGGGTATTTGGAAAACGAAGGCTCCACCGAGAGTAGCTTTTTTTGTGTGGACGGCGGTGTTAGGGAAGATACTAACTTTGGATAATTTGCGGAAGAAGCAAGTCATTGTGATGGAGTGGTGTTGTTTGTGCAAAACAAGTGGAGAGTCCATCGATCACTTATTCCTTTATTGTGTAGTTGCTTCAGAAATGTGGTCTGTGTTTTTTCAGTTGTTTGGTGTAGCTTGGGTGATGCCTCACAGTGTGAGTGAGTTGTTGGGTTGTTGGAGGGGACAAGCGGGCAATCGTGAGGCTATGCATTTGTGGCGGTTGGCTCCTTTGTGTTTGATGTGGTGTCTTTGGCGTGAGAGGAATGCAAGGAGTTTCGATGATAAAGAGCTTGGCTTGTTAGAGTTGAAGCGGCGGATGTTGCAAACATTGTTTACTTGGCGTGTGGCTTGGAATACTTTGCAGGCTTCTACTTTTGATGAGTTTTTAGATTTATGTTCCTCTTTCTCCTTAAAATAGGGGTTCTCTTGTATACTTCCCGTGTACTTGGGTTGTACCCCTCTGCGCTTTATTTTAATATACATTATACATTACTTATCAAAAAAAAAAAACTACAGAAATTAAATATGAGAAATCAGTTGATTGAGGCCCTCTATTATAACTCCCAGTCAACAATACTTATCAATAAAAAAATTTCTCAGTCAACAATGAACCCTGAACCACACCCCTGGCTTTACTTCTAGGATGCTTGTTATCCATGCCGTGTATGTCCCTTGGGAAAACATCTACCCATTTTGGTTTAGGGTTTAGGATTTATGTTTTGTTTCTTATTGAGATATATGGGAAGAGCTCGACTCTTGGCTGTTAAGTTATTTTTCACCTTTCCACCACTTGCTAAGCTTTCTTACTTACAAGGTGATATAGTTTCCTGCAGTTGTTGTGTCATTGTTACTGTTGTTTGTGGTAGTTGTTTTTTTTTTAAAAAAAATATATATTTTCATATAGCTTTAGATTATGTGCTTATAACCTTTAAAATAAAGCACCCTAGAATTTTGTCTATAGGTTCTTCTCTGATAGTAATTTAGCACGTATTTTTTCTTCATTTATTTTCAGGTGAAGATAATAAAGTGTCTTGTGGAAAATATTGTGGTAGACATATCATTCAACCAGCTTGGAGGGTTGTGCACTCTTTGTTTCCTTGTGCAGGTGAGTACTGCATTTTGGAAACCTTACACTAATTCTTTCTCCTTGAAAAAATAGAACCATGATGATGTTTGTGTCTCTTCACTGAATTGTAGTTTTTGCTTCTTTAGGTTGATAATTTGATAAATCAGAACCATTTGTTCAAGCGTAGCATTATATTGATAAAGGCCTGGTGTTACTACGAGAGCCGGATCCTGGGTGCTCACCATGGGCTTATCTCAACTTATGCCTTGGAAACCTTGGTTCTGTACATATTTCATGTCTTCAATAATTCGTTTGCTGGACCACTTGAGGTGACTGCGTTTAGTTTGAAAACTTAATTTTATGTAATTCTTTATCCGTCCTTCTAGAATTTCTTTTTTCTTTGCACGCGCAGGTTCTCTATCGTTTTCTGGAGTTCTTTAGTAAGTTTGATTGGGACAATTTTTGTGTTAGTCTATGGGGTCCTGTCCCCATGAATTCACTTCCAGATGTAACAGGTGTATATAATTTGCTTCAAGATTCTTGTGTTAATACTTTATTGAGCAAACCCATATTCTTCCAATATTGTCCAATTAAATTTTCTTTTTCGGAATATTTGCAGCTGAACCTCCTCGAAAAGATGGTGTAGAGTTAGTACTGACCAAAGGGTTTCAAGAATGTAGTTCAGCGTATGCTGTTTCCCCTGGCAGTCATGAAGGGCAACCCTTTGTTTCCAAACATTTTAATGTAATTGATCCGTTGCGTATAAACAACAATCTTGGACGTAGTGTTAGTAAAGGTAGATAAATTCTACACCTAGTACACTTCTGATTAACTTTTTTTATGTTGTTTCCTTGGGGTCTTTTGAGTGTTTTCTTTTAGATTGGTGCTGTTCATGCCTCTGGTACATATGTGGTTGCTGGTTATTATGTGCTGCTGGGTTATTGAACATACATAATATATTTTGGTTCTTTATTTGTTTGGTATCAACTATGCACCAACTTCTGTACTAAATACTTAGAACAAGTTTGTCCTCATTCATTGTTCTGGTCAGCTTTGACAATTTTTTGAATGAGCAGCAAAGAGGTTTATATGTTGCTGCTGGTGCATGTAGGTTGATTTTATTGGATATAAGTTTGTTTTATACCCGCGTGATAATTTTCTTAATAACTTGGTAAGATGGAAGTTGTTCTATAGATTTTGTAATCTGGTCCTACTTGAAATGAGAATCTTTATTACATGTACTATTATCTTATTATTTAACTTTTAGTTATTCCTATTACGCTTTTTTTTTAAAAAAAAATCAAATTGTTATATGGAACTAAGGGAAGCACAGTTAAAAATGTGCTTGAAATTTTTGGACCAATGTTAGTTTTTTAGGTCCAACATACAATATTGAACAAGTCTGTGTTGCGTTGGTTGGTTTAGATGATTCTTTGTCCTAGTTTGAATTGACAGATGTTGTTAGATGACTTGATTTCTAACTTTCATTGTGATTGCCATAATATTTCTTGTCCTGTACCAATTTAACTTATTGTAGCTATGTTTTAAAAATGAAAAACAGTGGAGTGGCTCAGTTTTAACGTGGGATCTAAGCACTTAATTTTTTAGTTTGAAGTGGTTCATTGACTATAACGTCCCTCTGTTCCATCTTTGACTATTCACAAATGATACACATTTTACTGAAACAATCATTCTTCTTAAATACGCTTAGATGAGCCAAGAAATATGGGTTCAAATTTGAATAATGGTGAGTTCAAATATGAATAAGATGAGTTCAAATTTAAGGGTAATATGAGAAAATGGATAATTCTTCTATTTTTGGAAACTTTCATCTACTTATTCAGCTAAAAAAGGAAAGCACATCACCTGTTTTGAGATTGGGGGAGTAAGTTTTCTTATCCTGTTTCTTGGTTTTCTGCACAGTTGTGCACCAATCACTTATTAGTTAGGATTATAAAGACTACTACCCACACCTTCTTTCGGACCAATTTAGGGGTGGGCAAAATCCCTAACCAACCGATCCAATCTTTTTGTTTGAGCAACCGCATTCCGAAATAGTTGGTTACCACGTTGGTCAGGCAATAATTGGTAACATAATCTAATATTGGACGGGGGTTGGGTTGGTTGTCTGGTTTAAGGTGTCGGAAATGCAGCACCTTTGACTCAACTGACCCTATTCCTTTGATATAAATCCCTCTTTAGACTAGGGTTTCTTCATTTGTTCGTTGCCGCCATTGCCTCTCTCATAGAGTTCTCTAAGAGAGCTCTGCGTCTTTGGGGATCATGTGTGTCTCTTTGAGCTTTGTGAATTTCTTTATAGAATTAGTGAATCAAATTTGCCCTTTTGAAATTTCTTTGGGGTTCATTGTTTTTTTTCTTTCTTTGGGTTGTGATCCTAGCTGCACAGTCAATGTGGAGTAATGTTGTGTTGAGGGTTGTGGTCATAGCCACAGGGCGATCTTGTTGAGGCTTTGATTTGTTTCTCGTTCTCCCTCTATACCTATCTCTTATTTTTATTTCTTTAATTTTTCCTTTGACCAAAGTTTCATGCTGACCCCTGGACCAATTGATTGAAAATCTTCGGTGTTGGTGCGGCTCGAGAGGCCTGAGTGGTTGGTTAGCTTTAAGGGTCATTTCTGGTGGCTGACGCCTCTGCTTGCTCCGTAGTAGGTTTTCTTTTTAATCAAGAATAAAAAACATGGTCAACATTGTAGTTTTTTAGTAAAAGATTTTAGTGCAGCTTATAGTTTTTTAGTTAACTACTGAATAAGATAACATGAACCGGTTTTATCTATGTTCTGTCAAGGTGTTGTACGATTCGTGTCAATATTCTGAAATTCTTCTTTCTTTTGATAGTAATGTGGAACTGAAATTCTTCTTTCTTTTGATAGTAATGTGAAAATTTGAACCTGTTAAGGAGAACTGCAAATATTAGTGGCGTTGGAAATTATCAATCCCAAAAGGTTAGGCTCTTGGGAAGTCGGCCAATAATGTATGTCAAGCAGACATGCTAACATTGGCATTCCCCATACATGTAGGCCTGAAAATTGGCTTTTAGATGTTAGAAACCATCAGTCCTGAAAGCTTAAACTATCAGGAAGTGAATCAATATCAAGCACACAGTGACTTTAACGGGTTGAAATTATGATTAATTTCAGTGTTGGAGAAAAACACCTGTGCCAATAGGTGTGATACTTCTGCATTGCATTTGGTGTAAGGTACAATTAGCTTGGGGCTGATTTCGCTCATTATGTAGGAGACGTGTGCGTTGTTGCAAATGTCATAATTTATGAATGATAATACCATTGCGTCACAAATTTTAACACCCTATGTTCTCTCTTTGTTGCATGGATTAATTCATGTCATCTGCATTGCATGGATATGTGTGAATCAGTTTAATAAGAATTGGTCTGGACTATGGAGGCACATATGCGTGCAAGTTATTAAAGAGTGAGGGTTGTACAGGCTATGTCTGAGATTTGCATATTTTGTTCTGCATATAAAAAACTATGATTTTTCTTATGTGTCTGCTCTACATATTCTATTCACTTGATGTTCAGAGGTTGCCGAGACTCAGACACAGTCTTTTTTGGGATTTAAATCTCTCTGTGTAAAATTATTTTGTTAATTCTTTTTTATGCATTTCCTTTGTTTGGATGCATGATTTTTTACACTCACCTGTCTATATTGTTGTTAATTGGTTGTGCATATCCATATACGTCATACAATAATAACACAAGCACATATTTACCTTTGTACTTCAGTTTTACTCCTTTCAGCTCTTTTTTACAGACGAGATAATTTATGTGTCTTTTCCAGGTAACTTCTTTAGGATACGCAGTGCTTTTGCTTTTGGGGCTAAAAGACTGGCTAGGTTACTTGATTGCCCAAAAGAAGATCTATTTTTTGAAGTAAATCAATTCTTTATGAACACGTGGGACAGACATGGCAGTGGCCATCGTCCTGATGCACCAAAGAATGACTTATGGCGATTGAGATTGTCAAATCCAGACCAGTTACATGGGTCTGAGAATCTCAGGAGCAATTCAAGTAGCCAAAGAAATGATTCTTCCTCTGTTCGTGAAACTCGAGTTGATGGAACACGTGGTTCACTTGGTGTTTCCTCTCAGCATGGTAATCATTCCCTGGAAAGTGCATCTAGAACCAGTGATGTTTCTACAGCCTCTCATACTCAAAGCCAAAAGAGTTTTGGCAACTCAAACAACTCAAGGATATCTGATCACATTAGAAGAGAAATCAGTTCCAATCAAGGTGCACAAGTGGATAAAGTTCAGAGAAGTTCTAAACCCAATAACTTGGTGAATGACATCCAGGGGAAGTTTGTCTTTGCAAGGACACGTTCTAGCCCTGAGCTTACTGACACATATGGTGAAGTTTCTTCTCAAGGAAGACGTAACAGAGCCCCAGAAAGTGCAAAAAGCCAGACCTCTTCTGCTAGGTTGGATAATAGCAGGAGGAAGAACCCAGAATCTGATATTTTGGCAAGCCATAGCACTAGAACCGAGGATCCTTCGTCTCTTAGGCACATATCATCCCGTCAAAGTCTAGATGCTGCAGCTGACTCAAACAGTGGTTCCAATAGCTACCATGAAGAGACAGGCTCAGGTGCCATGGGTGAAGAGTTTGCTTCTGTTCTGGGGACACAGGGAATGCGTCAGGTAGAGCAAGATCTTGTGAACATGTTGGCATCTTCTACGGCTCATGGTTTTAACGGACAGGTTCATCTTCCGCTGAATATGGCTTCAGGTCACTTACCACTTCCTATCCAATCTTCCATTCTAGCTTCAATGGGATTTGCTCACGGAAATTTGGGTGGGATGGTTCCTGCAAATATTCCATTGATGGACACTACTTGGGGCACAAATATGCAATTTCCACAAGGTTTTCGTTCACCATTAGCTCACTATTTCCGTGGCATTGGATTAAGCTCAAATCCTGAAGAGTCAACTGAACCTGTTAATGAAAATTTTGGTTCTGTGGAAATGAACCAGGGGGAATCTGATCATGATTTCTGGAATGAGCAGGACAGGGGCTCTGCTGGTGGGTTTGATGTTGATAATGGAGGTTTTGAAATGCTTTGCTCAGATGACAAGCAACAGTCAGCTTCAGCTAGCTTTAACTTTGTTCCTTCATCCCGGGTTGGCTCTAGCAGCTCCGCAAGAGTTCAACAAAAGATTACAAAAGAAAACCGAGGGTCAATGAGGGAAGATCATGTAGATACTTTCCAGTATCATGATAACAGAGCAAATGAGGTTTCCAATGATGACAGAACTGTAAGTTTGAGATCCTTGTCTACTGCGCCCCCTAATTCCCAGAGGAGTAGAACTTCTTCCGAGAGTTCTTGGGAAGGATCATCAGCAAAGGTCTCAAAGTCAACAAAGGAAAAACGGGGTAGGAAAACTGCTGCTTCTGCTGTGCCATCGACCGTTCATGTGAAAGGTCAGAATGTGTCTGAACATTCCTCCACTCAGGCAGATGATGACAACAGAGACTGGAATCCACTGTCAACCTCGGGCACTGAAATGGCAGAAAGAAGCATGGGACCTCAATCCATTTCTTCTTTAAATGTTCCAAGCCATCAAATACCTAGATTTGACTCAGCACAGACAAGTGAATCAGAGTCTCTGATACCCAATGGTCCAGTGCTTTTAGGTCATAGTTCACGACAAAGAGCCCCAGATGATTCTGGGGTTCTTCCCTTTGCTTTTTACCCTACAGGACCACCAGTTCCTTTTGTTACAATGCTTCCAGTATACAATTTTCCAACAGAGGCAGGAAATTCTGATGCATCAACCAGTCATTTTACTGGGGAAGAGGGTCTGGATAACAGTGATTCTAGCCCGAATTTTGATTCATCTGAGGGACCTGATCAGCCAGACGTGTTAAGTACTTCTATTTCTATTAGAAGGGCTTCTCCTGTTGAGCTATCAGAGCACAAGGCTGACATTCTCAACAGTGACTTTGCTAGCCATTGGCAAAATTTGCAATATGGGCGGTTTTGCCAAAATTCACGGCATCCTGCACCTATGATTTATCCTTCACCTTTTATGGTGCCTCCTGTCTATTTACAGGGCCGTTTTCCATGGGATGCTCCGATTATTAGTTATGGGCCTCGTATTGTTCCTGTCGCTCCTCCCCAGTCTAGTTCAAATAGACCTGCTGCTGTTTACCAACGTTATGGTGATGCAAGACATCGTAGTGGGACTGGGACCTACTGGCCAAATCCAGTAAGATTAATTTTCAGACCCCTAACACATTGTTAAGCAGTTTCTTTGCTTTTTAATTTTGTAGTCCTTTGTATTGGATCTTTTGTGAACAAAGGAAGCATAAAACCATAGAAGTGAAATTCTGGAGTTTTTTTCTTTCACTTGATAGTGTTTTGTGCATGTCATTTTTGTAGCTGATGTTGAGAGTAGTCTTGTTGTAGCTTACTAGGTGGACAAATTTTCCTTGAAACACACTGCCACCTGATCCATCTCTATTTTATAGTCCTTTCACCTTTGATGAATGAGTTATAAAAGCTGGGGGTGTAGAGGAACTATTGAGAAGTGATTTTTGCATATTTTGGTTTGCATTTCTATTAGTTTTGAACTTTTGAGTCCCATCTTTTTGCTCGGTCAAGTTCTGAATTAGTTGTGCCATAAGGTGTGATGACTTATAAACCCATATTTGAGAAATTAATATTTCAATTGTTTCATTTAGCTGCAACAGAATGGTTCATACTTTGTATTCTTAATGCCCATAAATTGTTAAATATGCAGTATTTAGTTCCAGCAGTCCCTGTGTGTGTGAAATGCTCGTTTCTGCTGACGGTATAGTGGTTGTAACAGCTGGTTACCAATGGTCAATTTCATTCAAGGAAACTTAAAATCACTGACAATTTTATTAATTGATACTGCAATTTGTGGAAGTTTAATCTTGTTATTTTATTTACTTCAGAAGGTTTCTGCTCAGGACCGGCATTCTACAAGTGCCAGACGGGGGAATTACAGCTATGATAGAAGTGACCACCATGGTGATAGAGAAGGGAACTGGAACACTAACTCAAGGTCGCGAGCTGCTGGGCGGCGCCAAGCCGAAAAGCCAAACTCAAGATCAGACCGGTTGGCAGCAAGTGAGAACCGAACTGACAGGCCTTGGAGCTCACATAGACATGACTCAATTCCTTCACAGCAGTCTCAGAATGGTCCAGTTCGCTCAAACCATATGCAGAGTGGTCCTGCTAACGTGACATATGGAATGTATCCACTTCCTGCCATGAACCCCAGTGGGGTGTCATCAAACGGGCCCACTATTCCACCCCTCGTCATGGTGTATCCGTATGATCATAATACTGGCTATGGGCCACATGCCGAACAGCTCGAGTTTGGATCTCTTGGACCAGTGGGCTTCTCAGGTGTGAATGAAGTATCACAACTAAATGAGGGAAGCCAATCGAGTGGGGCATTTGAGATTCATGATGTCTCTGCCCAACGGTCTTCACCCGATCGGCCTTCTTCACCCCACATCCAGAGGTAGTTCGTGTGCTTTCTCCAAGATAGGTAATGATTTTAAAGCATCACTAAAATGCATAAAGTCTGAAAAGCGATATATATGTTCGTAGTCCAGCTGCCTGTTTCTGGTTCCTGAATCAAACTCTTCAACTTATTTCTTAAATCAACTAGTTTTGTGGAGATTGCTGGTCCCCAATTCTTCTCTTTCTTGAGGCTCTCTTTCTGAAAAGTCACCGTTTATCTATCACAAAGCGAACAGTGATTTTAAAAGCCACATCAATTAATGTCTTAGTATAATGTTTACAAGTTTATTTAATATTTTCATCAGTTGCTTCCTATTATATCACTGGGATTGTTTTGTGATGCTGTCAACTTTATTATCTTAACAGGGACCTTTGATTATTGAACAGATCGGTGACACAGAGCCAGAGGAACTATCAGTTGAAAGATGAGGATTTCCCGCCTCTGGCATTTCGAAACCAGGAAGGGAATGATAGTGGGAGGGGCTATGATGGAAAACCCTCCCATAACCGAGCCAGGGATGCAATGATAGAGGAAGAATTTGGTTTTCTGGTCACATGATTTCTTGTTGATATATTCCTCATGGAAAGGTCACCCGTACATGCTGGCCTGGTGCTTGTATGTAGAATACAAAGTGATTACGTGCTCTGTTTCCAAGGATGCCAGAGGGCCGATGTCGGGGGATGCAGGTCGAGGCAGTCAGTTTTTTTTTTTAAAAAAAATCATTTTAGGCTTAGATACATTGTAACCCCACTGAAGTAGGAACTCCCGTAGGCTCAGAACCTAGGATTTTACTTTGTTACAAATTTGTTCTGTCAGGATTTTCTTTCACACAACGTAGGGTTTTTTATTAATATGCTCATCATGTAGCAGCCCCTTTCGTCTAAAATAGTGTATCAATAACACCGTAAGCGATTAGTTTGGATGACAAATTTCCATTGGTCACTTCTCCACTAACAATCGTGCTTTCTTTTGTGTATTTTATTTTTTATTTTTTTATTTTTATAGCTTTACTTACTTTTTGAATTGTCACTCTTTTTGTAATATTTTTTCAAAGTTAAAATTTTTTTAATTTAATGTATCAAACTTTTAATTGTTTGTAATGTTTCTTTTGGTTTGGAATTAAATCAAACGGCAGAAAGGATGAAATAACTTTTATCCTTTTGATAATTTTACAAAATTTCAAATTTACCTCTAATTTCAAATAAAAAAAGAACCCACAGCGGGGTTTGACTGTGACCCAACGTGAGTCAAAAGGTGAATCACATTGGGTCAGAGCCAGACTCATGGTGGGGTGTGGCCTTAACACCGATGTGTTAATTTTTTTAAAATTAAAAAATTGAGAGTATTTAAGTAATTTCACATCTTACCGTTAGGATTTTATGTTAAATCTTAATAAAAGGACATTGCAAATAATAGAAAGTTTAATATACTAAATAGAGAAATTTTAAACTTTGAGAATGACAATTCAAATGAAATAAGTAAAGTTGTTTAGACGGCGGCAATAAACTCTGCAAAGAACTTTTTTTGGCATGATATGGAACCATGTTAAATTAGGTAAGAGCATTAGCAACAGCTTTTTTTAAATTTTTCTTTAATGTAAGGAACAAAACCATTTTTAAGTTCTCTATTTAAATGTACTTCACAGCAGCTCCCCTTCATTTTTCTCTATATGAATTAAATACTATTTAAATTAAATGCTAGAAGAAAGAGAAAGGAAAGAAAAATGATTTAAATATTGTTTTAAACAAATGATAGAGAAGAGAGGGGAGAGAGTTTTTATATTAAAATAATGCTAAGAAAACCATTTTTTGTTCCCTAGATGAAAAGAACCAAAAGTAGTTTGAAAAGAACCAAAAGTAGTTTTTTTGGTGTTTCAGGAACACTTAGGAAAGCTGTTGAAGGGACTTTTTTATATTTTTTTAATAATTTTTCCTACACTAAGAAAAAGAATGAAATTTAAGAGAAACTACTGCTATACTCTAAGATAGATGATAATCGTTTTGATGATGCTACGTGGCTTTCAATAAATGATTTATTTTTTCTTTTGTGGAGCTGATAAAGTTCAAAATTATATGGGCATTGCCAACAATGGTTTCCGTGGAATCTCTCAGATAGAAGAAAAGGTTTTGGACCATAATTTTAGCATGAAAAACAGTGCCACCATTGTATAACCTTTCTTATCTGATCAAACATACAATTGTTATTTTATAAATACATACATACATGGAGAGAGAGAGAGAATTATATATATGAATTCAAATATACCAAATTATAAATAGCAGAAGAAATGACAAAGAATACATTCATAGGAAACTTGTTTGATGACACAACTTGTCCACAAGAATATTCCCTCAAAAACATCTACTCCTAATTGGATAAATAACTGCTCAGGAAAAAAAGATTAAAAAGAAACCTCCTGAGCTCTTGATCTATTTGGACCGCAAACCAGGGATATTTTTTAAGCCCATCTTGCCAAGGACAAGCTTGGGGATAGCAGGAGGGTTGTCAAGCCCCATGCTTCTGCTGAATTCATTAGCAAGCTCCACAAGCTTGTGCTTGTCCCGACCGACTTTCTTATTGGAATTGTAATAACCAAGCCAGGCCTGGTATGCCGCTTCTTTGTTCTTCATCTCCACCTGGGACAATGCTCGTTCAACCTGTTTAATTATTTATTTGCCAAGGAATTAGAAACTGTTTTATGGGAAATTTTGCGTCCACATTTTCACTCAGATTACTTTTGTGCTTCATGGAATTTAAAAGTAAAGAAACCCCAAGCAGAGAATCAGAGGGGGAAAACAAAATATGCTCACCTTTTTCTTCGTGTCTGGATCGACCGAAGGTGGTGGAGCCTTCGTTATTGGCAAGTCCTTGGTAGTAGATAAAAAGAATTCCTCCCAAGGTGCTAGTAACAATACGCCTTGCCCTTCTTTACCTTTACGCCCCGTTCTACCAAGTCGATGTATATACTGCTCTCTATCAGCTGGCAAGCCCACCTGTAAGAGCAGCCACCAGAACAGGAAAAAAAAAAGATTAGTAAAATCAATTCCAGCTGAAGAGAAGTGTACTGAATATATTTGAAAGGCTTGGAAATTAAACAAAAGAGGAGTATTTGCATGCAAATTAGGGGAAGAATTCAGAGATGCCAAAGACTAGGGTAAAATGGGTTCATAAAGAGTGACAATCATAATCTTTGCTTTCTATAACCTGCGCACAGCATGCCCATGTGAATTTGGTTCGAGTCCACATGAGCAGAAAACTAAGATTCTATTACCTGTATGACAAGGGTAACGTCTGGATAATCTACTCCACGTGCAGATACGTCAGAAGTCACAAGGATAAGACCCTTTGACTTCCTGAATTCGTCAGATACCCTGGTTCTGTAACTCTGTGGCTTTCTAGAATGGATTTCTCTAACATTCAAGTTCAGCTCCCCAAGAAGGTCTGCAACCAGTCTTGTGACCATGGCAGTTGTGCAGAATACAAGAACCTGCACAAACAAATTGCTACATCACATTTTTCAGACAAAGACTGCAAAAATGAAGACAAACAAAAACTGTTGATATCAGTGACAGTTCAAAAGAACGATTAACAGTCCTGACACCTGAACCCTGATGTCTATTTTGAATAAAGACTTGTGACAGCCTTCACAGGTGTTCAATAATGTGTTTGTGAGCCCATTGAGAAACATCTTCACAATAACTTTCTAATAAAGATGGTCCACGGTGCAGGTTTGTAGATCACAATTACCTTATAGTCCACATCATCTGCAATATGCTCTTTTAGGAGAACATACAGTAGTGAGAAATGCTTGTCTAATGTAGCAACTAAATGCATTTGCCTGACCTGAAATCATCCAGCATTTGAAGAATCAAGCTATTGACAAATTCGTAAAAAATTAAATAAGAAACAGTCACATAAAGGCCTACCTTTGAATGCGTCTCCTCACTGCCCTCTTGAACTGTATTGATAAATTCATGATCTCTTTTCAAAGCAATGTGACTGATTTGACGAACCTTCACCCCAAAAAGTAAATTAAGAATTTTTTATTATTCTCTTTCCATAAAGATCACCACACACTAAAAGATAGTAATTTTTGATAAGGCAAACTAAAAGATAGTAATAGAAACCTCTTCTGGAACAGTGGCAGAAAATAAAAGTGTCTGTCGTTGTTTTGGAACAGCAGCAATTATCTTCTCAATTTCTTTACGAAATCCCATGTCTAGTAAATGATCAGCTTCATCGAGTACAAGGACTTTCACGCCCATCATCCTAGTTGCAAAACCAGGGGTGTTCTCAATATGATCTCTGAGCCTTCCAGGTGTAGCAACAAGAATCTGTAAGTTATGAATGTATGAAATATATAATAATGTCCAAGTATCCATTTTGAAACTTTGATAATAAATTGTACACTAAGCTTTGCAACAGCATATATTAGCATAAGCTTAGCGAGGACTCTGTCTAATTAGCTGGCAGCTTGGGATCCCTTAAGAAAAAATAAGGCCGGGTAGAAGGTACCTAAAATACCAATCCACTGGCTTATTTTACTCTGGTCTCTCTGTACTGCCCCAAGACATACTAAAATTACATCAATGAATAGGAGAATTGAAATTAGAATGATTTGATGTTTGGCCTAGTGAATATCACAAGAGAGTCCAATAAACAACATAGAGTCCTTAGGCAAACAAAAAAGACACTCACCTGGCAAGGGTTTGCTTGCATGCGTTTCTGTTCTAGCCCAAGTCTTGTGCCTCCTATTACAACTTGAACACCAATTGAAGGATGATACTTCAACAGAGTGTTAGCTTCTGCAGCAGCTTGGCTTGCAAGCTCTCGAGTTGGGCATATTACAAGCACAAAAATTGGGGATCGCTTTTGATCTCGATCGATAGGAGGTGACTTTACTACAACTTCAATCGATGGAAGCTGAAATAAAGAACTTCAACAATAAATAGAGTGAAAAATCCCCTGAATCCATAGGTCTGGATTCAATAAACTAAAGAAAGCCTAGCTCAGGGAATTTCCACTTTTTAAAGATTCTACAACAATTTCAAGAGGCCCAACCGAAGTGCAAACTCATGGCTAGAATGTCTGCTTTTATTTTGCTCGGATCCAACTTTTGCTCTTAAAATCAAGAGACAAACTTATTCCAAAAGTAGAAATAACAACAATTTTGCAGCTTCCATAACAAATGTAATTCTCTCAATTTTCATGTGTAAAGAATGCTAAGAAAAAACCACTGTTAAGAAAGAAGACTTCAATGACGTTGATCATGCAAGTACATGTAGAGGTCATCAAAATATCAAAAGGAGAAGAATATGCTCCTCTTGTAGATGGGAGTTCTGTCTTGGTTAAAAGGCCAACACGCACGCATGCAGACGTGAAAAGAAAGGGTCTTACCAGAAATGCAACAGTTTTTCCAGTGCCTGTTCTAGCCTTGGCAAGAACATCCTTACCTAGAAAACACAATTGATAAGAATTAGCACCATCAAATGGAAATGCAAGACAGTTGAATTAACAGAACCCCAAATGGGGACATTCTAAGAAGATTCAAGAAGCATCCATGGTCATCTGGTAGTGCACAACATTCTGATGGTTGGTAGGCATGCACCTAACGGGCACTGTTGAAAACAAACCTTTCAGTATTACTGGCAGAGTTGCCTCCTGTACCACAGTCATTTTCTCAAATCCAGCGTCCTTGATTCCTTTTAATGACAATGGAGATACTGAACATTGATCGAATCTGCAGACATTCAAAGAAGTAAGATAATAATAAAAAGATTTTTTAAAAAAGTAAATAATTATAGAAAGATGTTAGCATGGGAAGGAGGTAAACTGAGGCATGAAGCTAACAGGTTTTTCCATACGCACTATCACTTTCTTTGCCTCATTATGAAGAACAACCTATTCCGACCATAGGATAGCATGAAAAGAACATTATTCGTTGACTTGTTATCAACACAGAACGTTGTGTGGCCTTGAATATACAAGTTCTACTTCAATCCTTTGGTACAACCTAGACATTTCCAGAACATAGATACGACAAATACAAACAATCTCAACCAAATGGCAAAGTGCAAGCAAGTTCAGTTAAAAAAGAAATCCCATTTTTTGACATACCGAGTCTCACTTAAATAGGAGTCAGACTGGCCAGGGAAACTCCTTGGTGCAACCCTCGTGCTCTCGCTCGTACTCACCTTCAACAATTCACCATCGACGTCATCTTCAGCATCACTATCTTCCTCGCTAAGCAAAGCCCCAATGCCACCCCTCAGCTCATCCACATCCACATCCTCATCCTCATCAACATCATCATCACTATCCATCGAGCGCGGTTGCTTCCTCAAATCGTTCAAGTCTTTTCCTCCATTTCGCGCATACCCTGAACCCATGTCTCTCCCACCTCTCTTTCCCGTCCAAGAGTTCACATTCCCACCTCGAGACCCATTATTCCTTGTACGAGAAAGACCTTCTTCCTCATTGTCAAAACGCCTAACAGCTGGTGAACCCATTCCTCTCCCACCTCTCTTTCCCATCGCATTCATATTCCCACCTCGAGACCCTGTATTCCCTTTACGAGAAAAACCTTCCTCCTCATCGCCAAATCGCTTAAATGCTGGGGAACCATTATCTCTCCCCCCTCTCTTTCCCACCCAAGAGTTCCCATTTGAATTGACATACCCACCTCGAGACCCATTATTCCTCCTACGAGAAAGACCTTCCTCATCGTCAAACCGCCTAACAGTTGGTGAAGTCTTCGAAAACGAGTCATTGTGGTTCCGAGTTCTGGTCCGAGTCGACTCACGAAACTCGCCCGAGTCGCCCTCCCTTCTCCGCTTCATCGGAAACGAGTCCCTACCATTTTCTCCACCTCTCCCCCCCGTTCTACTCCGAACTCTATTCACCTCCGAGGCTTCGTCGTCGCTGGTGAGTTTGCCGCGGAACGAGTCGGTCCTCAACGCGCCCACCCAGTCACTGAGGTCCGCCTCATCCTCGACCAAGCTCTTGGGAGCCCGATTCTCCCGTCTCTCCCGACCCGCCCTGAACTCGGCGTCCGACCCGGTCCTCAGCGGCCGGGTCGAGAATCGCCGTACTAGACCAAGTTGTTCATTGCGTAAACTACGAGACCCAGACGCCGAATACTTGAGCCTGAACGGGAAGACCCGAGAGAGAACGGGTACGGCCCGAGAGGACTGGGCCGAGGGTCCGAGCTTCATGAGAGGGAAACGGGTGGCCGGGAGAGAAGGGTTGAGCAGGCGGAGATGCGGGAGGAGCTTAATGTGCATAGTAGAACCTGGATTTTCCGGCTGTGAGTGCCGGGGGTGAATGTGGAAGAGTGAGGGCTAGGGTTTTAAAGGGGTTTCAGAAGTGATTGAGAAAGAGGGTTTAAACAATTTAACGAAAAAGAGCGGACGATAGAGCAACGACAGCCTCACATCGTCGTTATAGCCTTTTCTTTTTCTTTTTTCTGCCTTATAGTCCTTTTTTTAAAAAAAAACAAAAAATACAAATAAAAATCATTTTTAGCATTATTTTCTTAATTAAAAAAATACAAGTTAAAATTACTTAATTTTCTTAGTTGAAAAATGATATCATTCATATTTGTTACATTTTTTAAACTTTAGGATTTATTTTAGCCAAGCAATCGGACTCTCCCAAACTAAACAAAATGTTTATAAGTTTTATATTTGTTGTAAGGTTATGGGTTTGTTAACCAAAGATAGATATTGTATTAGCTATCGGTGATGCAGCAAAATCAACAACAAATGTTGCATTAATAGTGTGCACGTACATCAAGTGCAGCACTTGATTTGCCGCAAGAATTTTATATGAAGCAAGTTTCCCTTATCTACTCAAGAGATTTGTAGCAGTAGCACGTGATTTGCAGTGTTGATTTGTAGCTGTCAAAGCGTTGACGACAAATTTCCCTTATCAACTGTTGGCAGCGAGAGATTTGTAGCAAGTTTTCCTAATTAAGCGTGACTAATTCTAAATACCATCATTTTCTCTCCTAAAGTTAATGCGGTGTACCCAAAAAAAAAAAAATCAATTTTCATATTCTAAATGCTATGGGACCATGTTACACCAACTTTAAAAAAAAATAAAAATAAAAATAAAAAAATGGTATATAACATTATTCTATGAAAAACAATAACTGTTATTTCATTCTCATCTTCTTATTTTGTGATAAAAAATTAATTATTTTTGCTATTAAAAATATATGTATATTTTACATGCAAATAAATATATGTCATTTTTATAAATTTGATTTGAAAAAGTTTTTTGACCTAACTTGGAGTTACACTGTCGTTAATATTATAAGCAAGGATTAAATTGATAAGGATTATTGGGTTGAAATGGTAATTTATTGAGGTATTTGTTATCGGGCCCTTGTTTGGACTAAGGAGGATTTAAAGTTGTTAAGGTATATAATAATGGGCTAAGGTGGACTCGTGGATTTATATTTATGGGCTTTGGTTTAATAAAGTAGGAGTTTTAGTAATTAAGAATTAATTAGAGAGATTTATGCATTTTCGGGCAAAAAGAAATATTTATTTTATCAAAACCAAAATTTTTATTGGAAAATTGGAAATAATGTAAGGCAAATTGGCAATAAGAATGAATTCTCCAACAAGGGCCGAAAATTTAGTTGGATATTTTGGAGGTTTTTATTTCTACAATAGACCAAGGAAATTGGAAGGAAAAAAATTTTGGACTAAGGATGAAGAAAGTGTTGAAATTGGACCATTAGATTTTTATTTGGGCTATTAGAATTGTAAATGGGCCTTAGGAATTGGTTTTTGTAGTAAAGGAAATCAATTTGAAATAAAAATGAGCTAGTTTTGGGCCTTAAGGTTTTATTTTAGGCTTAAATGGATTAAGAATTTGTTTTTAGGCTGAATTGATTAAAGGGATGTTTTGGGCTAGCCTAAAAGGAAATACGAAAAACAAGTGTGGGCTTTAAAGGAGGAAAGGATAAAATGGTGTGCAAAATAGGCCCAAGTTAGGCCTATTTGACCATGAAGAGTCTAGAACAATGGAGAACGCTCCCTTGGCTATAGATGGAAGCTTGTGATTGGGCCAAAAAATTGGCTAATCAAAATGAAAATAAGTGACAAAAAAAATCGTGGGCCTCTACTATGGTAAATGGAAAAAACCATGGTATTAAAAAATGATATGACCAATGTGGTATAGCTCAAAATTTAATTGATGTTATCAAGAGTTAAGTTCATGTGCCCATTGTTTGATATTTGAACTTTAAATCTCCCACAATACCTTGGTCTAAGCATGGGTCCGGCCCGGCTCTTTATACCCATGTATGTGTATGTTGGATATTGGGAGATTCAAGGGTAGGTTAAGAGGATAATTATGAGAATTAAATACCTTTTTGGTCCTGTGCTTTGAACGATTATCAAATAGCTATGTATATTGATTTTTAAAATTATTATTGAATTCACAATAAAAAATTGGTTAAATTACTTGCAATTTAAACAGTTAATATGAGAGAATTCAAATGAAACTCACCTGCCTAAATAGGTGATCATGCAGTTTAAAATTTATTTGAACAGATAATCTCATATAGGCTCTATCAAATTAATTGCCCAACTGTAGATCCTTATCGGTAAAGGGTAGAATTACTCATTACAGCCAAGATCGAAAATCTCCTCATGTGAAGTCAAAATATTCTTGAGTGATTAATGCACCACGAGGCTGATTTCAGTCAACCAGTTAACATGGCTTTTATGGGCCATGCATCCATGTATGCTACAAGAACGACTTTTAGACCGTCAGCAAAAGAAAAGGAAAATGCATTTAAGAAGGAGGAGATCAATTAACTGGCCTTTACGAAGAATTCACCATAAATTATAAGCAAATTCTTTTCTGGTAACCTCTTTGGCTAATCCGTCTACTAATTGTAGGCATTCGGCCTCATACAAAGAAGTTAGCATCTACCCAATTAATTATATTAATCCCCTAAAAATATACGTGCAGTTGATTAAGGAAATTGATGCTAATTTGCCGAATCAAAAACATTGGCAAATTAGCTCGAATCTTGTGGTGACAACTATTTTGCTACCTAATATGCTCGTGCCCTCAAGCAATAGACAAGCCGCCAATTAGTTTCCTCTCTTCTAGCCTTCATACGGAGAAACCCTAGCCGCTCTCGATGTTTTGGGCAGAGGAGGGAAATCGCTCCCTCCTCCACCCCTCCCCCCTTCCTCCTCTCCCCTTCTCTTCTTGCCTCTTCGTAGGCAGCAACTGTTATATATTGTTATTAGATTGTAATATTACAAATGTGGTTCAGTGGCTTAGTGGTTAAATTGGTTTTACTTGAATTGGATGGAAGAGGTTTGAAACTTGGACAGACGTGTTTTTTGGGCTAGTGAAAATTCAACCGCAAAACTTGCAGTTATTAGGATTCAAACCAGTGCAATGAAGATGAAAAGTGGTGCCTTTTGCCATCAAGCCAACTGCACATGTTATGTTTGAAATCAACGGATGAGATATTAATATAGTAACTGCTGTTAGTTACACAATATGAAAAGTCATAACTTTTCATATGTACCCCTTCAATATCTATAAATATAACAATTCTCCATTGATTTTATAATGTTAGTTTTTTATTCTCAATTTTAGAAGTTCACAATTGAAATTGTGGGAATTCTCCAGAATTGCTATCTGTAGAATTCCATAAGCTTTGTTGTATCATGGAGACGAATTGCTAGAAACCTGATAGCAAACTATTTTCGAGTGGGGGCAAATATCGTCTTAAAGATAGCGATTCTTCGCGCCTCAAAGCTATCTTTTTGTTTTAGATTTTGTTCTTTCTACATATAAATTTTGCTAACAATTTCGCTATTTGTTTCTGATTCTTCTTCTTTATCACATTATTTTCCTAACAACTTTAAGACGATATTCACAATGGAAGGAGGATCTGACGTAGCAAGTTTTAAAGTTATGAATCAAGATTTTGTGAAATTGGACAGGTTTGATGGAACCAATTTCACTCGTTGGCAGGATAAGATGAAATTTCTCCTCACTGCGTTGAAGATTTTCTATGTTCTTGATCCAAGCTTGAACCCACTTCCTGAACCAACTCCTGAAGATACTGATGCTATCAAGGTGGAGAGGAAGAAACGTGAAGAGGATGAACTCATCTGTAGAGGACACATTCTAAACACTCTTTCTGATCGATTATATGATTTGTTCACTGCAATCGAGTCACCGCGGGAAATCTGGAACGCATTGGAAGCAAAGTACAAAACAGAAAAAATAGGTACGGATAATTTTTAATTTTGAAGTACTTTGAATTTAAAATGGTGGATAATTTGTCTGTTCTAGACCAAATGCATGAGTTGCAGATCTTGGTTAATAAACTCCGTGATCTTTCTATTAATATTCCTGAGTCTTTCCAAGTGGGAGCGATTATTGCAAAACTCCCACCAAGTTGGAATAACTATAGGAAGAAGCTTCTGCATATGACAGAAGATCTCACATTAGAGTAAATTGAAAAACATTTGCGAATTGAAGTAGAAAGTCGAATTCGTGATGGTATCCAATTTGAATCCAATGTGAACGTTAATAATGTTCAAAGTGGAGGTAATAGAACACATAATTATCTTAAAGTGAATAAGAAGGGAAATGGCTTTAAGAAGAATAACTTTAAAGATCCCAACAAAGACAAGAAGAACAAGCTATGCTTTAATTGTGGAAAAAAGGGTCATTATATTCGTGAGTGCAGATTCTTAAAGAATAAGAAGAAAGAAGAAGGAAATAATTCAAACATGGCAAATGCAGTTGAAGAAATCATTATGATGATAACTGAAATGCAATGGCATGATTCTGAAGTGCATATGGCGCTGCTTACAATTCTTCTGATAGGTGTTTGATTCTGGTTGCTACCGTGCATTGTTCAACGAGAAAGCACAATTCAAGACCTATAACACAACAGTTGATGGCAAGAAGTTTTTAATGGAAACCACAATTCTGCAAGGTTCAAGGGAAAGGGATTAGAGATGCAGTTTACTTCGGGAAAGAAATTAGTTTAACTAATGTTCTTCATGTCCAGAAATTAAGAAAAACCTTGTATATGAAATTTATTGTGTAAGAAAGGTTATAAAAAGCAGTTCTGAGTCTGATAAGTTGATGTCTGTCTAAGAATGGGGTGTTTAGTAGCAAGGGTTATTCCTTGTGATGGAATGTTCAAACTCAGTATTTATTAATAAAAATTATTTTCACACTCTTCTTATATTGTTGATCATCTTTCTTTATGCATGGTTGTTTGCACATTTAAATTTTAAATATTGAAATATTATTGTTAAGCATGTTAATTTCTACAAACATGATAATAAGAAAATGTGAAATATGTATTCAGCTAAATGGACTAAAAACCATTCCCTCAGTTCAAAAGAAATTCACAGATATTTAGAACTATACCATTTTGATATATGTGAATTAAATGTATGTGTAACTAGAGGAGCATGAGAGATATTTTGTTACATTCATAGATGATTTTTCTATGTACACTTATGTGTATTTAATAAAAATTAAAAGTGAGGCCTTTGACATGTTCAACGTTATCAAACTGAAGTGAAATCAAAAAGAGAAAAAATAAAAATCTTAGAATCCGATAGATGGTCGGAGAATACTTCACTGAATTTTCTACTTTTGGAAGAACATGAAATTGTGGCACCAATGTTGCACCTATACACACAACAGAATGGTTTGCAAAGAAAGGAAAAACAGGACACTTGTAGACATGGTTAATTCCCATGATCTTAAGTGCAAAGTTGCATTCATTTATGGGGAGAGGGCCTACTCACAGATGCTATGTGCATAATAGAGTGTCATCTATGAAAATGCAAGTGTCACCATATGAGTTATGGAACGACAGAAAACCAAACTTGAGTTATCTTAGAGTGTGGGGGTGTCTAGCATTTTACAGAGTTCTTATCTGAAAAAGAACTAAATTGGGACCAAGAGCAATCAAAAGTGTGTTTGTAGGTTATGCTGAAAATTCCAAAGCATATAGACTATTAGACTTAAGCTCTAATGTCGTAGTGGAATCAAGAGATGTTGAATTTATTGAAAATAAGTTCAACTATAATTCTGAATATGTTTCGGAACCTAATCAAACACAAGTATCTGACTCTAATTCTAAATGCTCTCTTAACAGTGATAAGAGAGTAGCTATAAATTTGCCAATAGAACAAAGGAAGAGTCAGAGAGTTAGAAAAGAAAAGAATTTTGGTCCTGATTTTATTTCATCCTTAGCTGTTGTCTTTCTTGTAGAAAGAAACAAGGATATAGTCCTTAATAAAATACCTATTGTACTTAACACAGAAGATGATCCAAAAAGTTTTAATGAGGCTATGTCTTCTAGAGAAGCAGCTTTTTGGAAAGAAGCTGTGAATGATGAAATGGACTCAATATTATCAAATAATACTTGGGTACTAGTGAATTACCTCCAGGTTCCAAACCTATTGGTAGTAAATGGGTATTTAGAAGGAAATATAATTCTGATGGATCACTTCAAACCTTCAAAGCAAGGTTAGTGGCAAAAGGCTTTAGACAAAAGGAGGGCATAGATTATTTTGATACCTATGCACCTGTAGCAAGGATCACATCTATTCGTGTTCTTATGGCTCTTGCGTTTTTATATGATTTGTATGTGCATCAAATGGATGTAAAAACTGCTTTCTTAAATGGTGATCTTGATGATGAAGTATATATGGAACAACCTGAGGGGTTTGTTCTGCCTCAAAATGAAAAGAAAGTCTGTAAATTAGTCAAGTCATTATATGGGTTAAAACAAGCACCAAAACAATGGCATGAAAAGTTTGATTCTGTTATTTTATCTAATGGTTTCAAACACAATGAAGCTGACAAGTGTATTTATTCTAAATTCACAAAAGATTATGGTGTCATTGTTTGCCTTTATGTTGATGATATGCTAATTTTTGGAACTAATATGAAAGGTGTATGTGAAACTAAAAAGTATCTAACTTCAATGTTTAAGATGAAAGATCTAAATGAAGTAGATA
>FXXK01001520.1:72070-177767 GCA_900184695.1 Betula pendula | reverse complement strand
GTATATATGATTTTTTAAATTTTTTTTTTGCTTTTTTTTTTTTTGTATTTTTATAAGTGGGTCGAAATATATTTTTTTTCATAATTTTTGTTATTTTTTTTTAAAGAGTTGAAACAAATTTCGGGTAAGAGGAAATTTGTGTCCAAGCAAACAAATATTCCCTTTTTGAGTGTAGTTGTCCGCCTTATCCTTTAGTGAGCCATTATGGTAGCGTGGCGGGGGTAGGAATTCCTTATTTTACCATTTCCAGTGCCCACAATGTTTCTTTCAAAGGTCATTGGGTTAGGTGTGGGTTCGAACGGACTAATGGTTTTGGGCCTTTTCTTGGTCAGGCCCATCCTGGTCCGAGTGCCGCTTGGGCCCATTAAAGTGGTCCACCATAATCCTCATACAATTCTCTATTTTCCTTCTTTTCTTTCAATAGTAGTTTTGTACGTACATTAACCCAATATAGAGTGTTCATACGGTTCATAACAACAGAAGCAGTAGTATTAATTACTATGTGGTAATAATTATTGGACAAAAAATTTTCTAAGTTAGATGGGAAGAATTTTTTCCGACTCAATCTACATGTCATGTGCCTCTTTTTTTAATTCTTTCTTTTTTTTTTTTTTTTGAGATATTTTATGTGTTTATTGAGCTCGTAAGAAACACGTTTTTGTTAATAGTTTCATTATAAAGCATATATTTCTTACGAACATACTACAATTTTATAAAGTGAATTGAAGAAAATTCTTATCTATAATGATTAGATCATTCTTAAATCATGTTACTACTGTTTAGTGAGGAAAAAGTCTCCCCCTAGCCTACTATTCTGTCTTGTTTTCCTTGCACCAATGGAAGCAATACCAAAACGAGATACTGGAGAGGTCGGCCAATTCCCAGACTTCGGTGACAGAAAGAGAGTGAGAAACATGGGGCTGAGATCCAAATTGGTGGGTTTGCTGCCATTTGCAGCCATGGTGGTGGTGGAGTGCCTGGATGTGGGCTTGACCACACTGAGCAAAGCAGCCATGTCCAAAGGGATGAGCCACTATGTCTTTGTTGTCTACTCGAATGCTCTTGCCACTCTTATCCTAATCCCCTCTTCTTTCATTATCCACAGGTCATCTCCTTGCCCATCAACAAACCCTCATGCTTTTTTTTTCTTTCTGTTTTCATTTTCTCTTATAATTGACATTAAAGTTTGTTACTTTACCTTTGCTTTCAGAAACAAGAGGCCTCCACTGACCATCTCTGTGCTGTGTAAATTCTTCCTCCTCAGCCTTGTTGGGTATGGAATTTCAATTCGTGAACTGGTAATTGCTGCTTCTTTTTTTTCAATACTTGATCTCCTTGGGTTTTGCAGGATAACTTTGATGCAGAATTGTGTCTTCACTGGCGTAAGCTACAGCTCTCCTACCCTTGCATCTGCTATGAGCAACTTGGTCCCAGCATTCACTTTCTTGCTTGCTGCAATCTTCAGGTTCTTTTCTTCGCCTAATTTTTTTCACTGTAGGAGATAGAGAGGAAGGGAAGTGCTTGTTAGTTGTTCCTCAAAATAGTAAGGGCTAGAGGCAGAATATAAGGAGAATAATGGTATCAAAAATGAAAGATTTTGATGAATATTCTTTCTTAGTTACAAAGTTGAGATGGGATTTTCCAGTTCTAGCAAAGGATTTAGGCTTATTGTTCTTTTTTCCTAATATAATAATCTAGGATGGAGAAGCTAGATTTGAGAAGCTCAAGAAGCCAGATCAAGATCATGGGCACCCTGGTATCAATCTCAGGAGCATTGGTTGTTACCCTTTACAAGGGCCCGCCAATTCCATTCTCTGGAAACTATCATCCATCGGAACCTTCTCCATCTACTGTTTTGGCAACAGCAAATAATTGGGTCATTGGAAGCCTTTTCCTTGCAACTGCTAGTTTATGTCTTGCAACCTGGAATACTGCTCAGGTAATAGCAGAGGTGTAATTCTCTTTTTCCATTGACAACCTGTGTGTGTGTCAGTGGAACTGATCTTGATTCATACTATATTTGAAGGCAGCAATTCTAAAAGGGTACCCATCAGAGATGACTATAGTCGCCTTCTATTGCTTCTTTGGGACAATCCAATGTGCAGCATTTTCTTTGATTGCAGAAAGAGATCCAAATGCTTGGAAATTAAGGCCTGATATTGAACTAGTCTCTATCGTCTATTCAGTAAGCCCATTTCATATTGTAATTTATCTAAGAAAAATGTTACACGAATTCCCACTTTTACACTCTCAAGAGCTTACTCCCTAATGTGGAAGTTACAAAAAGAGAATAAGAAGATAGGATTAAAAAACTATAGAGCGGAAAGCTGACATGGCAAATGCTACATTATGGAGCAAGCACATGGAAGTGTAAAAATGGGAGTTTGTGTAGCATTTATCTATATCTAATGATCTTGTCTCTTCGTGGCGCTTTTGGTGGTGCTAAAAAAGCTTATTAGCAGTTTTTCATTTTATGTAGGCTGTTTTTGGAGGTGTGGTGACATTTTCTGTATTAACATGGTGCATACATAAGAAGGGGCCTTTGTTTGTTGCCATGTTCAAGCCCCTAGGCATTGCTATTGCTGCTTTGATGGGTGTCATCTTCCTTGGCGACACACTCCATGCTGGAAGGTAATGCTCTCTCTCTCTCCATCATCAATCTTGCCAATATTACCAATTCATATATGCTACTTATCTAGCCCGATTAAGCATGTTTAATTGTAAATCTGATGCATCAATTACCATGCAAACCTGTCCTAAGCTGTTCTTGGATAAAGTAATACTATTTAGTAAACTGCTATACGGCTGTCATACAATTAGAATGACGTGACAGTAAAAATTAATTCTTTTTTTTTTTTTTTCACAAATGCCGATCTAAAAGCTACTAATTTTTATTGTCACATCATCAAGTTTTATGACGGTCATTTAACAATTTACTAAATAGCATTATTTTTTTATATATACCACATGGAAAACCATCACACGAGGGATGTTATCAATACTTTTTTTTCTGTCATTTCTGCAAAACATGCTCAGGTCTAGTGCTGGACTAATCAAGTTGTTTACCGTCTTTTGCAGTGTAATTGGAGCAACTGTAATCGTTGCAGGATTTTATGCAGTAATATGGGCACAATCCAAAGAAGAGGAAAAGGGTAAATCCCGTGAAGTTGATGGGCTGCTGTCACCCTCGCAGAAGTCCCCTCTCTTGGAGAACCAGATGGGTGTATAGAGAGGAGTTGAATCATCACTTATTTATTGTCTTTAGAACATATATATTCAAGGCAATACACTAATACATAAGAATCAATGCAGTAGTAGTGAACTTCTGTCACTGCCTTTCAGCATGAAGCTCATGAAAAATACATTACCTTTGTTGACCTTGAGGCTTATCCTTAATCAGCCAGTGAAATGAAAAAAAAAATATATATCCTACAAAGCTAAAGTGGCAAGATTTAGAAGCCTTTAAATCAGTTCTTGTTAAAAAAATTAGTAATGCTTAGTGTCTAATTTTCTTGTTCAGCTCTATTTAACTTCTTTCATATTTGCTTCCTTCTTTTTTTTCATTTTTTTTTTTTTTTTGGTAGCAAATATGAAAAAAGTTTGATGGAGTTGACATTAAGCACTTCAAAGGCTAATAGACCATGGCCTATGTAGCATTGCTCATCTTGAAATTGGTGGTCAGGATTCCCTTTCTTTTTCCTTTTTTTTGGTCTTTATTTCTTTTTCCTTTTTTCTTAAACAACGGCATCCATTCCATGCCAACTGCCAACACTCCCCCTTTAGCCCTTTTTCCCATTTGAATTTAAAACAAACAAAACAAAACAAAACAAACTGCCAACACTCCCATTGACAATGGAATTTATATTCTATTCTATATGGATTTCCTATAAAATCTCATAGTTAGACCATCTAATTGGATCTTGCCACATCAGATTTTTTAAAATTAATTAACATGCAGTCACACGTGTAAACACAATCCTAATGGAAATAGAGATTACATTAAAAATAGGAAAAAATGCAGAACTTCCATTCGAAATTTTGATAGAAATTGTCGTCGAACTCTTGAAAGTGTTTTGGTTATCCACTCTGGGCAATTTCTTTCTTTTTTGTCATTTTTTTTTATCTTTCTCCTTTTATATATATATATTTTATATTTTTATTTATTAGTATTAATGAGGCATTCTAACAGTTTTCTGTCAAAATTTCAAACAAAATTGACGAGTTACTTGTCATTTATGCTTACCAAAATTTATCTCTTTTTTCTCATTTTTTTTTCTTTCTCCTTTTTTTATATATATATTTTATATTTTTATTTATTAGTGTTGATGTAACATTCTAACAGTTTTCTGTCAAAATTTCAAAAAAAAGTTCAGACTAACGAGCTATTTGTCATTTATGCTTACCGCATATAGTTTGAAGTCACTTTTTAAATCCTAGGAAGTTTATTGCAAATTGGTACAACCACATAGACTAGACTCATCTTGCATTTTTGCCTCAAAAATAATACAGAGGGCGCCAATTTCAACCTCTTAACAGTGACTAACAACAGGTAAGAACAATTAGAACAAACACAATCAGATTCATCTTCATCAAGAGTTGATTTGCCCCTGCAAGTTGTTATTTTTCTTCGAGTTTAGATGACTGTAAAGAAAGGGAACTTGAAGGATTATCAAATTTCAATTGCATACTGCATAGCATATTCCAGAGTATCAGTAAATATGGAATGGAAAACACGACTATAAGTTGCCAAAGCAGATGCCAAACAACTGCGACTTCAATCCCACAATGTTTGTTATGCTTGCTGTGAGTCGCAACAATTCCAATTTGGTGCATCTAAAATATGAACCAATTGCTTCTCAACAAAACAATGTCCAAAGGAAGATACTAGCCAGCAACATTTAGCTAAACGATAGGGACAGTAAAGTTTGTGTTTTGTATAGATAAAATGCACATACTTCTACATGTTGAAAGATGATGCAATTGGTGAACCAAACAACAGGAGCTGGCCCTTAAAATAACGTTTCTGATCACATACTTCAGCAAATCTATGATCACATGTATATTTATTCAAAGTTCCCCCTTTTGTAATTGCTTCGTGCACAACCCTCCCAAGCCCTTTAAGATGTTTTTTTTTTTCTTTCTTCTAAATATGAATTTCTGCAAATTAAGATTCCATTCACATCCAGATGCTGTATGGGGGCTATTACATAACTATATGCCTCACATATCTCTCCAAAATTTATAGAGGAAGATAGATATTAAGGACCACCCCCTCAATCCTACTGCCTGTATGGTTTCCTCCACTACTTGCAAAGAGCACAAAACTATCAATCCCCAGTAAGGTACCTGCCCCTAAGTCCTAACCGTTCTCCAGAGAGAGTCCAAAACGTCTCACACGGGCAAACAATGTCTAAGAAACTACAAATATATGGTTAGCAAGTCGCCCTTCAAAATCTAACATATTCTTCTCCAGAAGTTGTAGAAAGGAAAAACAGAAGCAGTGCAGGCTAAGAACATTAGCATTGTCATGTACCAATGATCCAACCTCATGACTTGAGATCATCAGACACTGCTGACGGTATGCAGTGAGTTGCAAGAATATGTAGAGTAGCTGCTTTCGCAGTCATTGTCCGAAGGACCACTATCTGCACAGAAGTTCACTTGTGAATAAATGAGAGGGGCAAGGTGTGCGCATGTGTATCTCACACCAACACACACACACACAGAGAGAGAGAGAGAGAGAGAGAGAGAGAGAGGAAGGACCTGTTGATACTCTAAATCAAATTTCAAAAAATCTTCTTCACAGCTCTCTACCATGATGGCCAAGCTCTTCAGATTCTTCACGGGCTTACCATTGAAAGCAAGAACCTACAAATATGCACAATGGAAACAACTTAGTAATTAAAGCAATCTACAACTAACATCAAAAGCACTTAACAGGAAACTGATATTCCAGACCTGGGTGTTTACAATGTCCTCGTACCCAATGTTGATATCAGCGACAAGCACCTTTTAAAAAATATGACGTTATTAGGTAAAGAACCAGAACACACACAGAGAAAGAGAGAGAGAGAGAGAGAGAGAGAGAACCTGAGAAACCACAACAAGCTGCTCGTCTGGTGATTGTGGCATTGAATGCACCAGTTTATCCAAAAGCTTGACCGGGGTTTCATATTCATAATCCTTTCCATACTGCAGAGACATGCAGAAAGGAGTCAGGACTATGTGAACCATGCAAAACCTTTGCTAAGTTAAACACGATTAATTTGTTAATGAGTTCAAATACAGTAGGTTGCCAAATGCATGAGCAAGTTGCAACTCACAAGGACAGAATACTCTTAACACATAAAATAAAAAGGACCCAGTCCATTATTCAAATAAAAAGGTTGATGAAAATTTGAATCCGGACATGGCATTAAAGGTTTGAAATAAAAAAATAAAAAAATAAAAAAACTTCTTTAATATTAATTTATTAAACCATCAAGATATAGAAGGTTACAGAGCCTACATGTGTATAGGATGAAAAACTAGGAACGAACTGTTAGAACCTCTGATCGATGAAAGATACACCAAACCACCTGACAAAAACCACAAATCCTTTTTATAGTACCTAGGGCCAGTTTGGTAGGGCTGTAGCTTTTTAAAATATGAGAAACTGCAATAGCTTCAAGAAGCTACCTTTAGACTGCTTCTTAAAAGTCCAAGCTGCTTAACAAAAGTCGCAAAAAGCCCGTTAAAATCAAATTGTAGGCTAGCTTCTGCTTTTCAAAAGCTAAAGCACCCATGGAGAAGCCATGAAAAGCCCCAACAAATGGTGCCTTATTAGAAAACCCAAATGCAATTTGGCTCATACTCACAGATTCAAAAAAAGTAAATGATCCTGAAGACATGAAGGATATATATTTTTTTCGTTGTGAAAAGTAGCATGCTAACATATTGCAGAAGCCCTTAGATAAAGAAGACTAATTTTATTTCTTGGATAGCACATGGAAAAGTATTTGGCGAAACAAAGCTCCTTTGAGCATGGCTTTCTTTGCTTGGTCAACCACTCTAGAAAAGATCCTTACCATGGATAATTTTAAAAAGCAGCGTGTCATTGTGATCGTTTGGTTCTGTATGTGCAAGAGGGACAAAAATCTATAGATCTTCTTCTCTATTGTGATTTATGGATTACTATCTTTAGTCATGTTGGGATCTCTTGGATTATGCCTAGACGTGTAGTAGACTTGTTTGCTTGTTGGAGGGAGTTATTTGGTAGCACTCATAATGCAGCTGTATGGAAGATAATGTCTTTTTGCATTTCATGGTGTCTTTCGAGATAAAGAAATTATAAACATTTTGAGGACCACAAGAGGACAGTGGTGAAGCTTAAATCTTTATTCTTCAATACCTTTTATCTTTAGACAGCTGCTTTTGTTTTTCTTAATGTGCTTAATTTTCATGACTTTCTTGTTTTTTGTTCTCCTTCTAGTTAGGTGTTTTTTCTTATATACTTCTTACATAGTTGCACTTTCACTTTTCAATGATATCTCGATTACTTATTAAAAATACATAATTTTTCAATTAGTAGCATGTTCTGACATATTATAGATTGTTGAAATTAACACAATATGTGAAACGTGGGCCTAACTCAATTCTAAAAGACGCATTAAAGAGTGAGGGATGCCACAACCTTATAAAGAGACAGAAACTAGTTTTCTTAGCAATGTGAGACTTCCAACACACCCCCTCACATGTAGCTGGAGGACATCTAAGCCAACACGTGAAAACGGATGACGGTAGGGCCACATAAATTGGGAACCTTGCTCTAATACCATATTGAATTATTGTGCGGAAATAACAAAATACAGAATAATAGCAGAAACAAGAGAGAAAGAGACAGAATTACAAGTAGTTCGGTGTTAAACACCCACGTCCACCACTCGAAATGGCCCTTAGAGTTACATTGTGTTCATTAACTTGTTAGTCTACAATACAAAGGTCTCTATTTATAGGTACTAAGTGAATACAAGTATGATAATCAAATCTTCCATATTTGATTACAATCAACCCGTAAATAGAAAATATTATAATATCAACCAAATATGAAGGTTATATTTGGTACGCGGAATGGTTATTCCTTGGAATAACCCTTATTAAGAAAGGAATGAGTGTAGTGAATTAGTATTGTAATAAATATTCTTATAACCATGCGAGAATGGTTATTCTTTCAATTGAAGGAATAATTATTCCATCATCGGCCTATAAGAATAGCTATTACAATACTAATTCACTACACTCATTCCTTTCTTAATAAGGGCTATTCCAAGGAATAGTCATTCCGCGTACCAAACATGTCCGAAATATATGAAAAATATTCGTATATTCTAACATAAATAAAGAAGACTAGCATAACAGGATTCACAAGGCTGAACTGAAGCAGGAAGCAACCACACCAATGCAGTTGCATATGCACTCAAGACAAAGATGCCTTGTCACTCAATCAAAATCAACGAAGTTTGTCAATCAGTTTATAATTTCATGTAAGATAATCAACTATCTGCTTAGTTTCAAGCCAACCAAAAAATCTCCCACTACAATCAGACTCAAAAGTACTTCTACAAGTTCTCCAGCCTTCATTATGCTAAAGTCCTTTGGAAGTACAAAAGATCAGCTCTGACATCAAAGCAGTGGATAACAAAAGGTAGGAGCAACAGATACTATTGTCTATGCCGACTCACAGAACTCATTGAAATAAACAAGCACAGGGATTCAAAAGTTGAACTACAAACCTCAGAGCGAAGGTATGGAACAGATACAGTCGTAAAAACAAATCCAGCAATAATATAATATGAGGGAGGTCTGCCTTTGATGTGGGCTGGAACGAGCCTTTTGTGAGTTGCAAGTTTGATGTCGAAGTTGAGAATCTCAGAATTGCGAAGCACTTTAATGGCTGCATTATCCCCAGTATACTTCTGGGAGACAAGGTAACTAAAACCTATGCGCTCTCCATGCCGAAAAGGAACTGAAAATATCCCAAAGAAGGCACATAAAAATCAAGGAGCAATAAGATAACAAAGACAAGACTGGTAGAACTTCACATTTTTACATTCAAAACCCCAATGCATAATCTGCATATGTAGTCAAGGTGAAGCTGTAACCTGGAGGGAGGGGAGGGAGTTTGGTAATGTTATGAGCCTAAAAGTACTTTTCATCAAATCCTTAGTGTTCATCAAAATCAAGAACCGATATGATAAGGAAGGAAGGAAGTTTTCTTGTTGCAGTACGAAAACAAGGAAATTTCATCTTAGATAATACCAAAAAAAAAAAAACAAAGAAGAAGAAGAAGATCCATCACCAGAGGGAACAAAAAGAAAAATGATACGAAATTATTTCTCCAAGAAAGTAGAGATAATAAGTAGAATACTAATATACAACAATTGATTCAATTTCCAACTAGTCTCCCGATGTTTTATACACCAGTCTTTGTTAACACCAGTGACCTACTATTCTATCTCAAAACACGGTGCCAACACGGGCCATACTATTCTCAAAACACAGTTGCCATACTAGTGATGCACTTGAAAGTTGCTTTTTCACAACAATCATAAGAAGTCATGCTTACCTGTCCCATCATTGGCAATATCAACCCCATCAAAGCTGAGAATAATATCTGATGGTTCTAAAACCTTATATTCTGGGACAGTGCGATCAATTCTTCTAATACGAACACCCTTTTGATCAGGTTTCATACCCATTGCCTTCCGCAAATCAGGATTTTCCATCTTCTGCCACTCAACGCCAAGAATTGGAAATCCTGGCATGTAATGATAATAAGATTTAAAACTATATGAAAAATCACAAGGTGGATCAAAAGTTGTAGAAGTAAGTACCAAACCTTAACAACTCAAAGCTGTAACTAAATTACCTGTATATGCTCCATTCTTCTCATAATCCTGGATGAAGTGCATGATGACTGGTGTTGGTATCACATAACCTATATTCTCCACATCTTCATGTTTAAGGGACTGAAATGCAATTCCCACACAATTCCCTTTATCATTAAAAGCAGGCCCACCAGAATTCCCTGAGTTTATAGCAGCATCTATCTGCAAAAGCAACCATGAAAAGAAGGTATCAGGACAATTATTTCATGGGCAAATCACATACACAAGAAATGCTGGCACCGCAATCTCATAACCTGCAATCCCAGAAGCTCAGTGGAACCATGAATATAAGATAGGACCTCTATTCGCGAAACAACACCACTTGTCACAGAAATCGTGTCTCCCCCAATTGGATAACCCACAACGGTCACAGCATCTTGAAGTGCAGGTAAATCCCCAAAGTCCACAGGTGACACCCCTTCCCAAAACTCATCATTCTCGACTGCCAGCATTGCTACAAATCATGTAAACCAAAACTTGCAATCAATTAAAAATCCCATAATTTGAGCCAATGGAAATACAAATTAAAATGGCTACCAAAAATTTACTCCATGTCATAAGTAATACAACTTAAAGGACTTCTAGACGTGCAATGCACATGAAACTTACTAACAACTTCTCCCTCTCCATTTCCATCAACACTGAAGTATCATGGGCCATAATACTTCACCCCTCCAACTCTCTTCCCACAAGACAAGACCCTTGAGTTACTTCTAATCCCTATCTCTTCACCTCTTCTAAGAGCTCATAGTCAGTTAGAATACCTCCTACATACGTTAATTGTTGAATTTGACCTAGAATAATGCCTCCTACATACATTTTGCACTTGTTCTCAAAGCAAACAAATGCAGAATGCTCAAGTTTCAATGTAACACTACCACATTGCCATTAACAGCCATCTTTGTACACACTTGTTGCCCGACACAGATTAGACAGAAACATAACAAACCATTCCAAACACAAATTAAGCACATAACGTAGTCGCTAAACAAAACATTCCAACCAAGGAAAAGGTGAGTTAGGTTACCTACCAATATCGCATTCGGTGCCGATAGCGAGCACGGTGGCGAGGTACTTGGTGTCGGAGCCGCGCTTCTTGAGCTTGACCTGCGTGTAATGCTCGACGGAGTGCGCGTTGGTGAGCACCCTCCGCCCTCCGATCACGAAGCCGCTGCTACTGGAGCTGTACTGCCTCTTCCGCTGCCACGGCAGCGAGAAGTTGGGCTCTGTGTGCACGCAGAACACCTTCACCACCGCGTCCATCGCCAGCAACACCCTCGTCGCCGCCCCCGGGACCTCCATCGGCCCCACAGTCACGTCCACGAAGTCCCCGTTATCGAAGGCCCTCTCCGGTGTGGCCCGCCGTGGCTTACTCGGGCGGCCTCTGCGATTGGCGGCGGAGGCGGGGGGCTCGATTAGCTCGACGTTGCTGACGGAGAAGACGTCGTCGAATGCGACGTCGTTTAATACGGTGGTGGAGGTGGTGGGCAGATCTACGGTTTCCGCGGAGGGGATCTTGGGCTTTCGGCCCCGTTTGCGCTTCTTGGACGGGCGGCCCATTTGGTTGGTTTGGTGGTGAGGGCTGTGAAATCGAAAGAAATGCCTAGGTTTGAAGAAAAAGAGTTGCAGAGGGAGGGAATGGAAAGGGAAGCGAAAGGTCCCAGCGACGAAGACCTCGACGTGTTTCGTACTTTCGTTACGATTTCATAAAACGACTTGTAGCTTATGTAATAAAATAATTTAACATATTTTTTATACTTAAAAAATCAATAAAGTACAAACCAGATGGACTAAATAAATAAATGTTTCTTTAAAAATAGGGGTTGAGTGTCGTACTAACTCTGGCAAGCAATGGCGAAGCCAATAATTAATTCATTTTTCATCTGCCGAACTTAATGTAATAAAATAATAAATAAATTATTTATTAAACTGATGTGTCAAAAATACATATAAAATGACATGAGAATCACTTCAAAGGTTTTGGAGAACAACTTTGTCAGTTTTTTTTTTCCTTGTGTTTTTCTTGTCGGTTGAAATCGCAACCTATGCTGGGTTGTTTCTTCTATTGTTAAGTTGTGTTTTTCTTGTGTGTTGAAATCAACATATTTAGATTGTCGGTGTTGCTTAATTATTGGGTATTGATGCTTTAGTTGGTTTGCTTGGCTGGCCTTTGGGGTTGTTTGTGTTCGTTAACTGTTTGATTTTTTTGGTTGATGTTTTCTGCTATTAGACCCGTGATTTGTCTTCCTTGCTGGTTTCTACAGATAAGTCAGTGTGTTGGTCTTTTTCTGCAAATAAGCATTTGCAGAAAAATACCAAGAGCCAGCACAAAATATTTGTGCACCCATTTGCCATGGGTCGAAAGTGCATCAAGGTGTTCAACAGTCAACTATTCAATTTCACAATCGTCTATTCCAGTAATATTAATTTCATTCTTTAATAGAATAATCATTTCGCAAAGTAAACGGTGCTTAAATTTTTAAAAGAATAAAATCATATTTTTTCTTAATTATTTATTTACAATAATTTAGAGCCTTAATTAAAAAATGTTGACTTTAATTAAAGTCTTAAATATTTTTTCTTATGAAATAAATCTTCAATAATATTTATTAAGCATAATGCTTAGTACCATAATTTTTTCCGTAATTCATCCCCAAAAAAGTGATGTAGATGGCAATTAAACAATTTTGTCATTCACATTTATTCTCTTACATATATTACTAAATTGTCATCCAATTCACTTTTTCGCGGATGAATTCCGAAAAAAATGATGGTACTAAAAATTACTTATTTATTAATTTGGAGCCTTAGCGGCCACCTAATCCACTTAAGGGTAGAGCCGGCCAAGTTCTATATATTTATTTATTTATATAGATTCGGACCCCCCATAAAAAATAAAAAATAAAAAATTAAAAAAAAAATCATGGTTTGACCACTTTCTATTTTTTTCTTTTGAGGAGTGACTGAACAATTCCCACTTTTTCTTTTGAGTGTGGTCAAACTACTCTCACATTCGCCCCATTTTGGCCAAGGGGGTGGCTCAAGCCCTATGACTAGCCAGAGGGTGGTTCAGCCACCCCCAGCTTACAAAAGGGGATGGTTGAAACCACCACCAAGAGCTAGTGGGAGTGGTCGAAACCAATAAAAAAAATTAGTTTTTTTTTTGTTTTTTAGATTTATTATTCTATTATTTTTCTGGTTGACATGGCGTTCAAACCTGGCCCACTAGACACATGTCGCATTTTAATTGGTGATAACGTGGCATTTCGTTAAATTTTTAAATGGAATACTAACGAGATTACCAACTTAGTAATATCGTTAACTACAAGTACTACCTGTAACACTTTTTGAAACCGAGGTAATCATTTGTCTTTCATGTAACCACAAGTACTAAAAAATATTTAACCCAAAACAAATTAAAAAAAAAAATGTAGAAAAAGATACTATATATATATATATTTTATTATATTATATATATATATAATATATATATATTAAAAAGTCCATCTTTTACTAGTTTCATGTGGTGTGACAATGACTGAGGGGAGGGGGGCCCGATGGGGCCATGGCTCCCCCCAAATTGATAGAAAAATATATATAGGCAAAATTAATTTTTTCTAATCTACTGATCCTACCCAATTTTTTTTTTGGAGGGGGCATAACCACTAAATTTTTTGGCCCAACTCAATAAATATTTTGGCCATATCCACTAGAATTAGATTTTACCTGATATCTTAGAGCATCCTTAATGAGCTCTCTATTATTTAGCTAAAATTTGGCTCAAAAACTTACATTTTTTAGTTTAGCTAATCATTTTTCAAAACTCTTCCCAACAAACTCTTTAAATCTCCCTAAATTATATTTAAATATTTTTTTATTTTATTTTTTTTATTTTCCTCCGTTAATCTTCTTCTTTTCTTTATCTTCTCTCTTCATATTCTTCTCTGCACCACCGTAGCACACACAAACATCAACAATCACAATCACTAGAACACCCAAATCGGAAACTCAAGTCCAAAAGCAAAAAAAACCCACAAATTTTTTACTTCTGTATCACTTTCTCCACACTTTCTAACCAATCAAACAGAGCCCCAAATTTTATTTTTTTCTTCTTTTTCTTCTGTGTTGTGCTTACTTTGGTCTGTGAGATGCAGGAGCTTTTTTTTTCCTCATTTTTTTTGATTCTTCCCCTTTGAGAGGAATTCTCGTGCCAACCATAAGAAAAAGCAGAAGAAAGTTTCTAAAATAAAAGAATAAAAAATTGAGAAGCATAAGAAAGTGAGGATTAAATTTGAAAAGGGTTTTTGACATTGGTTAGTTTAGAGAAATGATAGAACGCTTGATATAGGAGGCATTTTGAAGAATTTCTCTAAAATTTAGATAAACTTTTAAATTAGAGAACTTGTTGGAGATGCTCTTAGCAATCCTGATTCATGAAAAACAATTGAAGAAAAAAAAAATTTACTTTGGCCCTTTCCCATAAAACTGTTTGGCTCCGTCCCTGGGTGCGAAGATAAACTGTCAAATTGGATATTAAAGTAATTTTGTGGTTACTGTGCGTAAAAGAAGTAAGAATAGTATAGGAATAAACATAGTTTGCTTAAACAAAAAAAAAAAAAAAAAGAGAGAATAAATACAGCTAGCATGATATAAAGAAACCTAAGAAATTTAATGAAAGGATTGCATGGTTGCAGCGCTTGGTCTATCCTCGTTATACAATGTGTGTCGTGTTTCTATTTCTCTTTTTCTTTGGTTATGGATAATAGGTAGTTTTTGGATACATCTAACACTCATAAAGTCGTCGTTAATTTTGTACGGTCTAGAGTTTTATGTGCTTATATATTAAACTATTTAGTGATCTTTTTACATTAATTAGTATTTAATTGTTAATTTTATCCTTATTTTAATTTTATTTTTTTGTCTACATAGTTTGAAAGCTAGCACGTTCTACACTTTTGATAGATGCCTAGTATATAAAGCTGGATTCCTAAGACTTCTTGGGCAATATGTATAGTATGATAATCTCTCCTCTGTTCAAGCTGAAAGATGGAAGGGCTACATTACATTGTCACTCTTTGAAAAAACAAAAGACAAAAACCTTTGTGGGGGCCATAGCCCTCACCGGTCTCCATGTGACTCCAACGGTGCTTATTAGTCAAAAAGGATTTGAAATCTTTAGAGAAAGCTATACATTTGTCCCATTCTAATTACTACTCTATTTGTAATGTTCTTTCTAATATTTTAATTCTTGTAATGTCCTCCCAATTTATTATTAGAATTACAATGTCTTCAACGACCCTAAATGACAAAAATACGCTCAATATACCATTTTCCAAAATTTTCATTTTTTTTTGTTCTTTTTCATTTTTCATTTCTCCTTTTTTGTTGTTTTGCTTTTTTTTCTTTTTGTTTTGTTTTTCTGATTTTTTCCTTTTTTAGTTGTTGTTATAATCATCATCATTATTATTATTATTATCATTATTATCATTATTATTATTTATTAAAAAAAAAAGATAACATTGCAACCCTAATGATAAATCGTAAGAACATTAAAAAAATTATTATACTGAAAACATTGAAAATAGGGTGATAATTCGAAGTAAAGGTAGTTTCCGAAATCTTTCTCACCACTTACTAATCATTTTGGAGCTACCTCAAGATCTAGTGTTATTGGGTAATTAATTGCATGGTGTGTTTAGGATAGTGGATTAGTAGGGTAAAACTTGAGACACCCTCATCACAATTAAAAAAATATAAAAAAAAGTTAAGTGAAGGGGTCTAAAGGCACACTTGTAAGGTTTGTGTCTTATATTGCTAAAATGTAAGAAGAGTAAGTTATTTATATAGCATAGTTGGGCCCAAACCCATACGCTTAAACTTTTGGGTTGTGTAATATCTCAACATGGTATATTATAGACTCACTAAAAGACTTTTTTAAGTGTTTCTCCATAACAATTGGTATTAAAGCTATGTTTAGCTTCAAAAAGTGTAACTCTACATTGGTTTGTAAGTATTTACAACGATTGAGAGTTTTGGTCAATGTGGAAAAGATTTACAAGTGATAAGGAGATTATTGTGAGTGCAAATCTATAGGCTTAAGTGGTGTCTCAACATGTTATATTATAAGCTCGTTTTAGGTGATTCTCTCCCTAGGCACCCACATGCAAGAGTCTAGAGAGGCATTCTTTTGGTTCACTAGTTTATTATTTCCTTCGTTATTTGTTGTTGCTTTTTAAATCAACCTTTTGTTTTATATTTTTAAAATAAAAACATTAACAAACAACATAAAACATAAAATACTCAAAATTATTTTCATATTTATATCACGTCAGAACATTTTTCAAACAAAAAACACACAAAAACATGTGTCCTAATAATATTAGGTATAAGAATCTACAACAATTACTTGTCCGAATTGCTAGCAATTTGAGCAGATAATGTAAGACAGCTCATATGAGACTCATCGGTCCAAATAAATTTCGAACTACACGGCCACCTACTAGTCAGGTGATTCCCATATGAATTATCTCTCACATTACCTTTTTAAATTACTAACAATTCCAACTAGTAATTGCCATAGATCTTTATCCGATTATTAGAGAGCTCAAGAGAATGGAAACCCAAGTTTGGCTCCACCGCCATTTTATGTAGATTACAAGGCCATAGGACAATGATCTATAATTAACATCAAATTTAATCTTATACCAAACCAATTCATTGCTTCTAATATTTATTCACATTTTGCGTCCTCCCCCGGCGCCCATGTTTAGGTGTTTTTGTACTGACCAAATGCGCCTTTAAAACTTCAAAACCGTCTTGTCATTTTGCGTCTGTCATTATTTTATAATTGAGTAATGATAAATATCAATCTCTATGTTTATCTTATATCCATTAAAATTGATGTGGTTTTTAAAATCACTAGTGAATCAAAAGTCAATAATAATTTACAATAAATCTAATGGTGATTTAAAAATCACATCAATTTTAATAGACACAAGATAAACATAAAATTAATATATATAGTTACTCTTTATAATTAGGTCTTCTTTGTCCACTACAGTAGCCGTAAGAAGTAGATTTTTCTGCTCTACAGTTACTTTAAAAAAATTTAGATATTTTTCAGTCATTTCTTCTACAGCCAAATTTTATTTGGAAAATATTTTAAACATGCCTATGTCCCTGAATTCGATCCCAGTACTTTTTTTCAGGCCTAAAATGAATTTGAAAAGTTATTTGATGCAATATAGACGTGGAAAGTGTATTTTGGTGGTTATATATTTGAAAAATATTTAGTGTTTTAAATTATTTATTAATAAATGGTTTCATCCATTGATGAGATAGAGAAAGACATGTTTAGACACATGCATCTTTCACATCAGTCGATCGTGCACTCAAATTTAAATCAATGGAAATTCGTACAATCCAAAGAAAAATCTCAGCACAATCAAATATCAAACTTAGGCTATGGTACAAGGTAATCCTTGAAAACTTGAACCCTAATATTTATCAGTACAAATAATTTCACCACTAAAATATGTACCACAACAAAAAATCATTATAGTGACTAATACAAAAGCACAAGCATTCTTTTTTTTTCTTTGATCACAATCATTGGCCATTGCCATGCCCGTACAATGCCAAGCCATTTCTTGATTACAAAAATCAGTTCAATAAGTGGGTTTATTTCACTTTGCCAAACACTCCTCAACCATTCTTCCTCTTTTTCATTATATTTCTCCCATTGTGGGCAACCCACCTTTTTTTATTATGTTGCTTAACGTTTACTTATGCCTCCGACCAACCATTCTCAAGTCTTTTAATAATTCTTGCTGCCCCAACGTTTAGTGTTGCCTTTTTAGGTTTTAGCCTTGACCTTCCAAACTCGGTAAAAAGGCCAAGCTGGCCTTGTCTCTCTCCTCCCTCCCTCCACTCCCTTTTTTTAAAAAATAATTAATTAATTAATTTTATTTTTTAAAATTTTCCTTAAAACGGATCACTCAACTCAATTTACTAAATTAACATTTATAGAATTCTCATGTGTATTTTTAATTGTATGAAAAGAGCATATAATTATTTTATAAGAATAATGTTACTCTTTACAAATATTTCACCCTGACTAACTTTACGTGTTTTAAGTGACTTCAATTACTTTAAAAGCAAAAAAAAAGTCACTTAAAATACGCCACATCAATCAGTATAAAATAAACGTGATAAATGAAGTCACTTTAAAAAAAAAAAAAAAAAAAAATCATTTAAAATACGCCACATCAATCAATATAAAATAAACATGATAAATAGACGTAAATAGTTGCATTACTCATTTTACAAAGTTATGAGGATACTTATTCATGTCCTTCCTCATAAAGGACAACAAACTAGTTTAATTGGAATGGTCCCAAGGAACAACTAAAATACTAGGTTAGGTATAAAGTATGTGACAGGTAACAAAAACACCCAATTGATTATTACCTTAAGTCAACATTGATCCTAACCCTTTCAATAAATCAAAATCTAAAACTCAGAATAATGCTCGAGGTCCTTAGTTCTCCACCAATCTTTGTTGCTGTTCAATGTAGTAACTAGTAGGTATCATTTTCAACTTCAATTTGATCCTTGTTGTGGACCAAACTTGGCAAATTCTGCAGATGAAAATTTGTTGCTCATTGCAATAAATAAGGAGTTGATATAAAGTTTGTTCAGCATAAGCTTCTTGATTAAGGGGATGATATAACTATCTAGACGGATAAAGATTTCTTTTGAATTGGGTTGAAGTAGTTTATAAAAATGACATATATCCTGTTATATGTGAGAAGCACTTTTTTTTTTTCTTTTGCAATGACAAATTTAAAAAATATATATATATATATTAAAAAGGCATGTAAAAAATACGAGTAATTCTAAAAGTCTCTCTCGTGTCCTTTCATAAATAAAGTAGTTTTTAAAATCACTATTTGATCAAAATTTAATATTAATCAATCATAAGTCTAATGGTAATTTTAAAAGTCATATGATTGAAAGGACACAAAAGAAACTCTTAACATTATTAGAAAAACACTTCCTATTTTTATTTAAAAAGCGTGTACTTATCACATGCAAATGGACATATGTCAATTTTATAGACTGAGTTGGAGCCCAAAGAAAAACTTTGTCAAGATTGTTGTTATAAATATTACAACTTTTACTATAAATTTCTTACAAACTGACTTGAGGGTGTATATATTATCACGTCAATCATTAACTAATTAAATTTATTTCTTAAATTTTATAACTTTTTTTTGTTCTTTTTATCTATTTGTAACGTAAATTTATACAAAATATATATAGTAAAAGCGCGGTGCGCCTTCCTGGACGCGGCGGTACAAAGAAAAGCGGTCACAAGCTCTACTACAGACAAACACAAACACCCTCGTATTATGGAATGCAGTGTATTTAACTCGATCAAAAAACAAGGAAAAAAAAAAAGATAAAAAAGATAATTTCGAAAATTAGAGAGATAATTTCAGTTATATATATATATTTTTTCATTATTCAAGATTTAAAATTGGATTATAATTGGTACGTTTATTCAAAATATGAAGATAACAAAAAAACAATACGTAGTTTTGTAAAATTTAGGAAAAAAGCATATAAATTGGATATACAAAACCCAGCAAGTAATAAGTAGACAAATTAAAGATGATAATCAATACTCATTTTTCATTTGCCAAATAAAATATAAAAAAGAATTGCTGGAGAGAAAGTGAATGAGTGAGAATCATGTGAGTTGATACACTCTCTCTCTTTCTCACTTTGAATCAAAAGCAACAAACTTGTTAAACCCAACAACCCCTTTTAGTTTGTTAGGGTATATTTGAGCTCTGAGAGATTCTTCTTCTTCTTCTTCTTGGTTTCAATGGCTTCAAGTGCTTCGAGGTTCATCAAGTGTGTGACAGTGGGAGATGGGGCTGTGGGGAAGACCTGCATGCTTATTTGCTACACAAGTAACAAATTCCCCACTGTATGTTCTTGATTCTTTCGAGGATCCATCTGGGTCCTTCTTTTTTGAATTATTCTTATGTATCTTTTTGGTCTTCTTTGCTGTTCAATGTGTGTCTGCATCTGGGTTTTGCAGCTTTTTATGATTTTTTGCTGCTTTTTATGATTTTGTCATATAAAAATTTCTCTCTCTCTCTCTCTCTCACACACACACACACACTCGCACACACACCAAAAGATTCCTGTGGGTTTCACCTTCTATTTCATTATTAGGCCTAACAGATATGTGGGTTTTATAGATAATTATCTGGTTTTTCAACTTATGTTTGTTTGAGGATAAAAATGGGGAAAAATTTGTAGCTCCTACTGTTCTTGTAGACTCTCTAATTCTTAATTTGTTTGAATTCAAATTGCATTTTTTCTTTACCAGGATTACATACCCACAGTTTTTGATAACTTCAGTGCAAATGTGGTAGTTGAAGGCACCACTGTCAACTTAGGTCTCTGGGACACGGCTGGTATACTTTCTTTGGTGCTTATAACCATATTTTCAGCCTCATCTTTTATTATCTCTCTACCTCTGTCTTTAATTGAGCCTAAAAATTCCTAATTATATATTGCTTCTACCATAAACCAGGTTTGCCAAACTCGGCGAGTTTGTTTTTTTACATTTGTTTTCAATGTATTTCACAGGGCAAGAGGATTACAATAGATTAAGGCCATTGAGCTACAGGGGGGCAGATGTCTTTGTCTTAGCTTTCTCATTAGTTAGTCGTGCAAGCTATGAAAACGTACTGAAAAAAGTGAGTTTGCACGAAAAAAATCAAATATTGAGCGAGTTGTCATCAGTTTATCTTTATATTTTATTATTTATTTTTTGCTGGCCTTTGTTTTGCACGGAAGTTAACTATTTCTAATACTTAATTTCTTGACCAGTGGATCCCTGAACTTCAGCATTATGCCCCTGGAATTCCCGTGGTGCTGGTTGGCACCAAATTGGGTAAGTTAAAAATAATTGATTTTAACATACATTTGGAACTTTTTCTTGTTTGTAGTTTGTTTCCTGTTATGTGCAATCTTTTGAACCTTGTATTTTGATACTCATCATTCTGTATGGCCATTATTTGTCTTGCTTCCTAATGATATAATGAGCTTGGGCTCCCAAAATGGGAATGATAGACTACCTACGGATCTTAGTGCTAAAAAAAATCCATTTAGATGCATAGCTAGCAGCTCTCTGTGTAGTAAAATTGATATTGTAGGTGTGTATGACATTAATAAGAGAAGAAGCCTGTTTTGTTAAAACATGGAGACATGAATGAGAAGGCAAGATCCTGTTGGTAGGAACTCTGTTATGTTGATTCATGAATGTCATTTTAATGCATGGAATAAGCTGGTCTCCAATATGAAAACAGTTATGGGGTAAATCGCATGGCAGGGACATTCTGGATTCTTATACGCAATTAGCACACTGCTCCAAAAGTGTGCATTATGCTCATACATTCTCATGAATTAATTAGCTAAAAGGGATGGCTTTCCATCCAATAGTTTTTTTAAAAAAGAAAAAAAAAAAAAAACTCTTTGTATGACATTAATAAGAGTGATATGTAACACTGCTGCATAACTAAGATTTGTGAAGCGTCAATATCTTTCACTTAGAATTTTGTGAACTTCTGGATGGATCACAATTGGTCACTGATTCAAACAGTCTAGTCAAAATTGTTTAGTTCAAAGATCTTATTTACCTTTTATGTTCAAAGATATTATTTTTTTCTTTTGAAATCCTACTTTATTTGATGAAAGTGCAAGTTTAACATTTTAATAACCTTAATAAAATTTGTGTTGCAATTGTCAATTGTGATGGTGTCTCATCTCTGAACATTATCTTCAAATGACGTATTTTGTAGGTTACTAATATAGGTCTCTAATAAGCAGGACTAACACAGAATTTATGAAATTTAACTACTGTAAAAGAAAAATATAGAACCTTTAATGCTATTTAAATATGTTATTTTGATCTGATCTGAATGAACCCTATATCTGTGGTGGTAACTCTCATAGATGTCGTATCATGCAAACAGCTCTCCTATTGATATGTGTCGATTACTTATTAAATAAAAAGAGAGTTACAAATACCAAATTTTCAAATTAGCAGTTGTGTAGAGTTAATTGACATTCATCTTTCAATTATTATGGTGACTAGTTATTTGCAGTAATGCTGATTTCTGCAATTAATGATTGGTTTATAATGGACACATAGATCTTCGTGAGGATAAGCACTATTTGACTGATCATCCTGGATTGGTGCCTGTGACAACTGCACAGGTGAGATTTCTTCCATTAGTTGCTCTCTAGATCTTGATGGTTATGGTTGGTGCCATTTGGTAATGGTTTTCATATAATCAGGGTGAGGAACTCCGTAAACAGATTGGTGCTGCATATTATATCGAGTGCAGCTCAAAAACTCAGCAGGTATGTGTGAACTAGCAATTATTTTCTTATGATGCGAGTAATACAAGTTTATTTTCATTTTGCAAATATAAAAAAAAAAAGGTTCAACCAAAATCAACTATGTTAACTAAAGATATAATGTCAAATTGATTTAAATAAATAATTTTCCAGCAGGTATTTATCAAGTTTTAGCAGCACATAGAAAACTGGCAGAACTTAGAAAGCTGACTATTGGAATCATCTACCAAAAAAAAAAATTCAATCGCTGGCATGTTTCATTGTTTTGTGTTAGTGGAATCCTAGAAATGCAAAGGGATCAATTACCATCCCAGCATTTATGCTATAATAGAAGTTCCACAAATCAGCAGTTAAGCACAGCTACTTTAAATATGTCTGACAAATCATTTGAAACAACAAGACCAGGGGATATTTTATTTCAAAATCAGATGCGCTGATGCTGCAGGTGCTGTTTGGAAGTATGCCACTATGCCAATTACACCAAAAGGACTGTGTGTCTATGATATTTTGATTCACTATAATGATATAACTGTAAACTCCTTCTGTTCCATACTATTAGTCCATGTTTTCCTTTTTGGCCATCTCAAAATATTTTTCCATTGCCAAAAAGTTAATCATTTTTACATCTGCCCACAACCACCTTTGAATGTATTTCTTACATATGTTTGGATGTAACAAAGGGAGTATATTACGAAAAACAGAAAAAGAAAGTTAACACTCCCTTGAGCCAAAATGCAGAAGCTGCCAAAGTTTCACTACTATGATTGCCTAATTGTATATTGTTATGATGCTAGTTTCCGAAAGTATATCCCTACAGCATTTCTTGGGTCTTGCAGAGAAATCTATGCCAATATTAGTTGATTATGATTTTCCAGTTCTGGAATCCCTATCTGGAGGCTCTCTGCTGTTTAGCATGTATCCTGACCTTTCTAGTCCCCAAATAGAGTAGATACTTGCAATTTCCGTGATGCATTTGGCTGGTACATTTCTCCACTGTTAAACAATCCTGCCTGCCTCTCCACTTACGTGTATTTTGGTTGCTTTTGGTACTTGTCTTCACTATTTTGTCTCACAGGTACTTTAGGTTGTATCTGTCTTTATGCTGTAATTGATCATTTACATCGCTCTGGCAGAATGTGAAAGCAGTTTTTGATGCTGCAATCAAGGTGGTTATCAGGCCAGTACAGAAGCAGAAAGAGAAGAAGAAAAAGCCACGTCGTGGATGCCTATCGTTAGTACCTTCTTTTCTTACAATTAAAAGGCTTGCTTACTATCCTTCAATTATGCAGTTTTTTGGCCACTGTATCCCACTCTGTTTGGAATTATGGATAGCTAATGTGCTCCTTAGCTAAAGGAATGCATTTGTGGCATTACATGCACTGCACCATTATCAGCTTTCCTCTTAAATATTCTTCATACATATGTTTATCACCCTCCAAATATTTAAATCCTAGTAAGATTGTGTTCGTTCTGTATCATTCATGTTACTACTGTTGTAGCCTTTTCTATAATTAGCATCATTGACTTGATAATATGTTCTTAGTGCCTGGCAACCTGCTTGTGCTGTAACTAAAAGTTATCTTTCACTATCCTGCTTCTTCACTCCTGTATCCTTGATTCTTCAGCTTCTTGGGCCTAATCAGTTACTTAAACCTGCAGAAATGTCCTTCGTGGCAGGAGTTTCGTGTGTCTCAAATGAAAGCATATTCTTCATAATTTTCACTTTGGCCATGTCACCTAGAAGCTTTTCATTGCAGTCAGGCTGCAAGGATCCTGTTAGTCTGATTTCCCATGCAGTGTCTGAAGTATATCCGAGCATATTTCTCTGTAAAAGTCACCTGCTCTGTGGCTATATTCATTTACTTTCTTTTTTTGGTTTTTATTATAATTATCAGGAAATTGGTAAATCCCTGGACACTAATATTTGTTTTGTTTGTTCATTGTAAAGAGCTGAATTTCAATGTCTTTTTTCTTTTCTTTTTCTCAAACAAGAGTCTCCTCTGCTTCATTGATTCTATTCACCACACAGTCACGTTTCAAATTAGCTGTAAGAGCAAGAAATGATGCTTCTCAAGATGAAATTGTTAGAATTCAGCTGTTCTCTCATCCCTTGTATTTGTTTGTTATTTTATGAAGATAATACACCAACTGCACTGTTTGCTGATTAATCACTTTGATGTTTATCAAGAAAATGAAAATCAGAGAAAGGAATTCTGTAACAACACATTTTTGTAGGCCAATGGTGTCTAGTTGCTTCCCTTTCTATATAGTTTGAGAAATTGAGTTGCCTATGCCGATGGAAGGAGTATGTTGTGTATATATATATATACATACCAGTTCCATCCCTGGCCATATCAATTGACAAAATTTAACAGTTGGGACAATAATCAGTAACGTGAAAAATGATAACACGGAAAACTTTAGAGATTGAATTCTGTATATTTCACAAGAGTGGGGGTTTAAAGGAATGAAATAAGATAACCATTTCCCATTGTGTAAGCCATTGGTCCAATACGCTTATAGCGGATTAAAAAGAAGGTGGGGATCGTAAGTAGAGTAGGGAAGCAAGGTTGTCTAAGCCAAATTAGGGCGTTTGAATCAAATCCTTCTGAATTACAAATAGGTTATTTAAACTGTTCTTTAAGGCAACGGGAGCTTTTGATCTATTCCAAGAGATTGTAAGGTATTTCTCGTCATCATTCATTGTACACTTTTTCAAACTCTGCATGTTTTTGGGTTTTCATATGTACATAATACAAGGGACAGAAATGTTTGAATCCACAGACGTCAAAAGAGTCCGCCCGCGAACTGGTTAATCACTTTGAATTACGCCAAAACCGGTTTTCCCATGCCTGCACATGAATACGCAAGTTAAGAGCAGGATTATTTTCATTCTTTATTTGAAAAATAAACCATATAAAGACGAGGTGCTTCAGGTGCCCAATTGAAACTAGGAGTGCCTCTAGATTCTAATCAAGCTATTCTAGTAGACCACTTGTCTATGCCCTGGTCCCATATGAGAATTTCCTGATCGGGGGGACCTTTATAAAGTAGGCCCCACACCGCAGCTCCCTCTATGTAATTGCTAGCAATCCGGTCACCCTAGGTGCTTTCAGACCAAATAAAAAATAAAAGTGACTGTCCATTGCAGCATCAGTGAGTGACAAGGAAATCAATGCAACTCATGAAATCTCTCTTTCTTAGGCCAAGATAAAACATTCTCACGAATCACAATCAATGCAATATGCAGCATACTAGTTCGGGAGAACTAAATAAATCTTACTTATCTTATTTAGCCAAACGAGGAAAGGAAAGAGTTACATACATGGAGAAAAAACACTAAAAAAATTTCTCGTCATTTAAAAATTACGCTTTACCAAAACCATTTCCCATTTTTCCCTTTCTTTTGCACAATCCAACAAACATTACAGAGATCCCCTCCCTCACCCTCTCTGGTGACTAAGACTTTGCACATCAGAAGTGGCAAATACAGAATCAAGAACTTACAAGCTTTCATGTGTCACAGGATTGTGCAATGCTCACTTCTACTGCCACGGTGATTGCTTGTACCCATCCCACCCTCCCTCTGGCTCCTTCCTCTTTACAGCACCACCAGCCACCTGGTACATCCTTGCTTGCTCATCTGCTATAGCCTGTGAACTGGCAACAGACGGTTGCCTTGCTGGAAGAGGAGAACTCTCGTCTCTCCCTTCTAACTCTAGGCCTCCAGGCCCAGCATTGAGGTCTAAACCTTGCCTTCCCCATTTCCTACTGCTCTCAGCACCACTGTTATTGCTACCATCAGGGAAACTAACATAAGGCCTAGGGTAATGGGATGAAACTGCACCAGCAGGTCCAAAAAACTGAGTAGCAGGGAAGCAAACCTTCCCAGCAGATGATGAATCCACATATGTTGTTGAACCACCAGAGAAAGTGGCTGAAGGCGGTGGAAAGCCGGTTCCAAAGGGGAAGACCGGGTACTGAAAAGGGTTGGAGGGGAAGGACGCTGCAGGAGAGGATGCCAACACTGGCCCCCTGAAGACATCAGAACTGAATGGGTTGCTTCCACCATTTGGACCCAACAACCTTTGTGGCCCGCCAGTTGCAACAATTGGGAAAGGCTGTTCCCCTCGATCAGGCATAATTGATGGAATAGCGACTGCTGGATAAGTGCTTCCTGAAGGAAACCATGCTGAGTAGTTTCCCATTTCTGTATTGCTCATACGAAGGTTAGAAACAGCAGGTTGGGATAGAAAACTGCTCCTGGCAAACTGGCTAAACGGTGAAGGTTCAGCACTCACCTCATCAACAACAGGCCCATTGTTCAAATCAAAGTCTCTGCGGACACTTGCTGAACCATTAAGAGGACCACCTAATGATGATTTCACTGGCACAACTGGGACATCCATTTTACGACCATTGCTTGTTGAGTAATTGCACATATCAGAAGCATCGTCGACACGGTTCAAATCAAGATCAAGCCCTCCAGAGCAACGAACAGGTGCAGAACTCATCAGTTCCTCACGCGCCATTTCATGATTATTTGTTGGGCCAGATAAACTACCTGGCTCCTGAGCAAAATCTCGAGAAGTCAAATCCTCAAGAATTCTTTCATCAGGTACATTCAAGTCAATATCCAAAGGAGGGCGACTCTGCCTGCCAGCTGTAGCATCAGGACGAATGCTTACAGTACCCTGTGGCATCTCAGGAGCCTTCCGAGGTTCAGCTGGCCGAAAGGCACTGGTGACTGCTGATCCCTTCCAACCAAGCCCCCCTTTACTCTTCAATAGGTCATCTGGCGGAACAAATGGCCCTTTTGCAGGAGCAGCCACTGTAATCGAGGCAGGAAGACTACTAGACACAGAAGAAACAGGAAAAAGTAATGGGCTAACCAAATGAAGGGCAGCTGAACACCCTGGTGCTGTCAAGTTATTCGTCTCCCCAAGTTTTCCATCATCAACAGTAAAGCCTTCATTCAAATCAAATTCCACTTTTGCATCCATATCTGACACCCTTGCAGCAGATATAGAAGAAGCATCTGCAGTGGTTGATGTACATTCCTCAGAATCATCTGCTTCTGTGCCAGTCAACTTGGATCCCCTAGATTTCTCAAGCTGTTCAGCTTCCTGCAGAGGAAATCCGTGTGACCCCTTGTGAAGAGCTGGTCTACCATGTTGCCCCTTACCTTCTTTGGTTTCCAAATTCCCCTGCAGATACTCACCATCACGATCTGCATCAGCTGAACCCAACCCAACTAAAGTTTGATTCTCAGGGCTCGTAGGAGCACTAGCTTCTGGCTGATTACTTCGTACTTCAGTCTGATTAACATAACTGCTTGAATCTCTTTCCTCATCCTTTTCAGCTTTCAATTCAATGACATTTTTGGGAACCAAGTCTTTCCCACCACCAGAAGGATGCAGCACTTCATTGATTCCTTCCACAGTCTCAGAATGATCCATCAAAGCAGGAGGCTTCTGCTCTGTCTTCACACCACTGTTTAACCCTTCATTCATAAAATTCTTGTTCTTACTATCAAATTCTAAAGATGGGTATGATGATGAGCCTTCAACAGCTTCCATCTGGACTTCAAGAGTGGCCTTATTGTTGTCCAACAAAGAATCACTTGTGTTTTCTTTAGCATCTGGAATGGCATTTGCATTCACCTCGCCAACTGTCTTTTTATCTTGAAGAGCTTTGCCCCCTTCAATATCCATGGTTTTCTCCATTGCACTTGCGGTGGAGGAAGCCACTGTAGCAGCTACTATTATACCAGATGACTCTCCATTGCTTTCTACACATGGGCCTGCAGTTTGCTGCAAGTCGATACTAGAAGAATTAAAATGTCCATTGTGCCCCCCTACAAAATTCTCTTCAGACACAAAAGAAGCAGGATTACCTTCTCCATTTTTAGGCCCAACACTACTGCATATTATACCCTGCTTCTCATGCTCAACATCAGCACCATGACTAGACTGGCAACGGTTTGGAGCTAGGTCATCTACAGGGGATAATTTGACTTTCAAATCACTAACTGTGCAGGTGTGCTCAACTGAAGATGTGTTTCTCTGCGGAGAATCCATGGGTGAAACCAACAAATCAGACTTAGACATCTCTCCAGCAGCCACACTAGCAAGGAGGTTCATTCCAACATCATCGCCAATGGGCATAGATGCATTAGCTTCTGAGTACTTGCAACTTTCAATCAAAGCATTTATGGAGCGCAAAGAATCCTCCTGTGAATTCCCTGGTTTATGTTCATTTCCTGATGATGAGGAAGCAGCTTTAGCTTCTGAAAATTTTTTACTGTCGTCACCAGTCCGACACCGCTCTTCATCTGTAATGGCAGCAGGTGATCCATCGCCCTCATCAGATCCGGTAAGTACATCTTTGAAATCATTACTTTGCCACGACTCAGTATTCACATCCGAAGCAATATTAGCTCGAAAAGCATCACTCTTTTCCTTCAAGCTACGATCAAATGGATCATGCTTCTCTGAAAGCACAGGAGAAGCTCCTCTGCTATTCACAATTGGAGTGTCTTCAAATGATGCTCCACTGGCACTTTGTGCAGGACTGCGAACTCGATTTGGAATCTTAACAATCAACTTATGACTGTTACCCTCGATAATAGGCCCATCAAGTGCCTTTTCACATGATAATCCTGCTTGTGACTGTTTTTCTGAGGCTGGATTTTTGTGCAAGGAACTCCTGCTTGAACCGCTTTCCCTTTGAACTCCAGATAGAGTGGAGCCAGGGAGGCCATTTATTGACTTCCGATGCCGTGAAGAGCCACCTGATATCTTATTTCCACTCATTGAACCCGTATTGGGGCTCCTTGCATCCTCCTTCCCTGAAACTCCCCCAGTTTTAGTATGGTCACTCGAACAAGATTGACTGTTGTGAGACTGACTAGAACCGCTGCTTTTCTCATCCTTCACTGTAGCCAGAGGAAGATCAGAGGCTATGCCAGCAGCATGTCGAGGCTGGCCATCTTTTGAATTAGTAGTCGCCAGTGCAGGTGATGGCACTGATTTCATAGACCCTGGGGATGCAGATGCAGACCGAGAAGTGCTCTCCCCCTGGACAACCTTTACTGAAGCAGTTTTGGATGCAGAAATCTGCGTAACTGAGCTCTTCATTGCAACATCAGTGGATGCACCCAAGTGTCTGTTCCCACCATGGGAAACTTCAGGAAGACGTGGTCTTGCCGGCCAGGAAACAGCCTGATTTGAACCACACATTGCGTCCTTGATGTTCATTTCGGCCTCAACACGTTTCTTCCATGTGTCAACTAAACTTCTTGCTTTCTTCTGGATTTCCAAGTTTTTATGAGTACGCAAATGATTCACAGACTTCCCAATGTTGCACATTTGTAGGGCATTAAGATTTACAGGGAGCTTATCAAGTGCACGAAGTAAAACCAAGAGAAACTCCTCAACAGATTTATCACCATCCTTGGTGACACTAACATCACCAATCTTCCCTCTGTGCACCTCTTGAAGCCATTCATCTAATACAGACAAACCCCTGAGCTGCACAAACTGGCCAAGGCAATCATACTTATCTGTGGATGCAATAACACCAACAAGCATTGACCGCCCAGCCAAATCTATTTTTTTCTCATTTCTGTCAAGCAGCATGAGCTGCACCAGTCTCTCGACCCCTTCAGAGTCTATAAGGCCTCCTTTCTCAGTAATTTTGGCAGTTTCAGATTTTAAATTGCTTTCCAGTCTACTGTGAACAGAATCCACATCATCTAATTTTGTAGTACGCTCTCGTTTGACAGGCTCAGAGCCCTGATCTCCCCGCTCCCTTTTCTTCCCCTTGACTTGAGAAGGAATGGGAGAGGCACTATTTTGAACACTATCTGAACCAGCTTTTAACTGCGATGTTGATGTCGGACCACTCATTGGCTTTGGAGATCGGCCACCTGGCTGCAATGTTGCATGCATTTCAATTCGCGTCTTATGTAACAGCTGATCTACTTCTTCCTGATGCTCCTGTAAGATAAAAGGCATTACTACCCTAACAGTTCAACATATGAGAGCAAAATGAAAGATGCACAAGAGCATAAAAACTCACATTAATATAATCTTGATCAGTTAGCCACCATAAACACTTGTTTGTAACATCATAAACCTGCCGACACACAAATGACGAAATCCCTGATGGAAGCTCAACACCTTTAGGAAGGAATGCAACTTTACACGGATGAAGTAACGATGCAGCAGGAATCTCATCCTTATGAAAGGAATAGAAGATTTCGTTTGGCTCAGCTTCCAACAGGACGCCTTTGCCAAGCTTTACTTCAGCAGGACGATAAAGCCAGTTAACACCTAACTTTAACTTATCCTCTTTACTCACAGCCAACCAACGAATTATTCCAATGAAAGGTGGGGAATCCTGAGGCGGTTTGAAAAGAGCACAGTCACCAACACTGATCTTGCGTCCATCCTATGAAGAATTAGAAAAAGGAAAAGGGGACTTCATTTAATTGTCAAAAAAAGGTGATATTGAGGGGAAAAGAAGCTCTTCAACAATAAATGTAGATCACAAACAGCTGGGGGGGGGGGGGAATCTTAAAAATTGAATAACATATAAAATAGATAGCAGAAATGTTTATTGAACAATAAAGAGGACTATCAATGATTAGTCATTCTTGTCAAACCACCTATGTTTTAAAGCATATTTTGTTACTGTGTTTAGGAATGTAGTAGCGAAGAGAGAAATAAGCATGGAATGCACATAAAGCATAAGCAAGTCAAAGTTTAAATTACGCAACTTCATTATTAAAATAATGAAGATAGCAATCAAATCCATTCCTGCTAAAGTAATCAATTTTTTCAGATTTTCAAAGTAGGAATCAATTTAAGATAAACTGTGTTTTGCCAGACTAATAGAAACATCAAGAAATTTCATGTACTTCGACTGCTATCTTTTCTTAACAAGTAAAATAATTTATTGAAAGATACCAAGAGAGTCCAAGCCAATTAGCCAATTCTACAAAAAGCGTTCACGAAAAAGCCACCTAGGTGAGAATTTTTTTTATTGTATTAGTACCTAGGTGAGAAAATTTTAGAATGTACAGGGTCAATACACTCAACAGCCATTATAATAAGAAGTCAAATAACATTTCTAATTAGCTACTACATTGCAATGGAGACAATAATACTTTTTTGTTTAAGGTCTAACAAGGAGCTAACCCTGAGGATGTCTAATCCCCCTGTCCTACAAATACCGGGCAATTACTAGGATAAATCCCAGTTATTGACCACCAAAGAGGTAAGTAAATGGAGTAGAACTTGGATAACACTTCTTGAGGTGCCTTAACTTCAAGCTGATGAGCTAGGGATCTAACTTCTACTACGACAATCCATGCACTCACATACAGACAACAACATACAAGTATAAATTTATCAATGCTCCAAACAACTACTTATGCGGGCTGATTTGCATGCTGAAAAAGTTTTGCAGTTATGATGCACATCAGCAAGATAGTACAAGATTTCTAAATTTTTGTTGACACACAATGTAGATAAAGATTTCCATTAATTTGTCTTGGACTGTTGTTGCATGCCATTAAATAAGTTTACAGACCATAAAACTAGATTTTCAGAATGTAAATATATGCAGTTAAAACATTGGCTTATAGGAAAATGTATTACTATAAGGTCTACACCCAAGTTCTACCTACTGATAATTTCAAGTTCTAACAAAAATATACCCCTAGGGCAGCTTGCCTTTCATACTCCATCACATAACCAGGATGCCTAGATAGGTTATGTTTTTGTTCTATTTCCAAGAACAGACAAGTCTGTCTTATTTTCCCACCCGCTGTGTTACAAAATGTCTTTCCAAAAATAAAGTCTGCATTTGCAATAATTTTAAAGTTCCAAAAAAGTATAACCTTGAGCTAGGAATCATTTTACATTCTGCAGAAGGCAGCCTACAACTAATCTTTGGTGCCTTCTCCATCATCTAGAACCTAAACACCCACTCCATATATGCAACAGTTTCTAGTATAGGGAATGGAACAGATGGAATTCTTACGTCCACCCAACAAATGTTTTCCCTAGCTTAAAGGGAAAAAAAATGATTGATAATTTTATCTTCCTCGTCTAATTTTGTGAATCATTGAAACTGATATTTTCTATATCACTACATGAGATTATCGTACATCTCGCATATAAGTCAAGCAAAATAAACTTGAAGACATTGAACGTAGTCCAGTAATTGTCATCTGTAATGGTCAGAACCATATTACCCTGGCTATGAAAAACAGCTATAAAACTGACAAGTTAAACTGGAGAATGACTAGACAGCAGGGACCTTGCTAAGAAGTTTACCTAAACTTAAAGTACATAGAGCCCCTCCCCCCGACCCCCCCCCCCCCCCCCCCAAAAAAAAAAACCCTCTAATGTTGATACCGAACCAACATTATACCCTAATTCCACAAAAGCACCTTTATTCCGCCCAACATAAAATCCCAAACAAGGTAAGAGTCCTTTGATAAATTTAAATTCAGCCAATTACAAACCCATTTAAATTCAGAAAACCGGGTTACATCCATCAGTAAATTCCACATATCCACAAAAAATAAATAAATAAAAATAAACCGGATTCCTTTCCTGAATTCTCCATTCACCCAAACCATACAATAACTTCTATCACAGAATAAGGATCATTTACCACTCAAGGCAATTCAAATAATCCACAAAAATTTTCACTCATTTACTCCGTTCCCCCATCACCCAAACCAAAAAAAAAAAGAGGCATTCCTTTCTCAAAAAAGCAGGTCCATTTCCTATTCTATGTATCAATCAAACCAAAATACCCCCAAAATTCACAATACCCCACCTAACACAAATCCTATATCACCCCCAAAACCCAAACACACAACTTATCAAATCCAACAAAACATCAATCAACAAAAATCAGAGGAAAAAACAAAACCCAGAAAACCAAACCTTGCAGAACGAATAAGATGAAGACGAGGAAGAACCATCGGCTGAGGCGGCTACGATCGCACGCGTGGGGACTGTCCACATGTGCCGACTCTGTTTGCTCTGCTCAGAAGCCCGCCCAATCCCATGCATAGCCTTGCATTTTCCCCAATCCCTATCCCTCCTTCGATCCCACCATCTTCAATCCCTTCCACGAGAAACATCAATTCCCAACCCTCTGCTCCACACGCCCACCGATTCCCCTGACCCTCTCTCAATTTCTTCACCAATTTGATCCCCACAAAACCCTAGATCGATCCCAAATCATTTCTCTCCGCACGAACAAAACAGAAGAAACCCTAATTTCCTTCCCCACCGCAATTCGATTCCGATTATTCCCCGATTAATCGGCCTGATTGGAACTTAGAACCACCGAAATAGTGAGATTTTTTCGGTCTAGAGAGAGAAAGTGCGAGAATCTAGAGAGAGAAAATCGAAGAGACAGTCACAAAAAGAGAGAGCCAGAGGGGAAAAGGAAAGGTGTAGTTAGACCAGGCAACGGGCCGGGTCGGGCAGCTTTCGAATCCGGGTGGAATTGGTTGTAAACTTGTAATCATTATCTGGATCGGGTCTTTTGATTGTTAGGTCAACGTTCCCCACGTATTTCACATCTATTATTACTCTATTCTTATTTCAGTTAGGAAAAGATTAGCACGACCCATCTCTAAAATCAATCCAAAAGGCCAAAAAACCTTATAAAAAAAAATTAAAAAAAAAATAACAGAAAAAATCAGTTTTGAACTGACCTTGATTTATATATTATGTCATGCACGATTTTATATATATATATATTTTAACCATTATTTTTAAATTAAATTGTTGAACTTTTACCACATAAAAAATTATCCTATTTTAATAGGAATCCTTCTAGGAATCCTATTAAAAAATTATCGTATTTTAACCATCTTTTAGGAATCCTTCTAGAGGATCAACTAAGAATATTTTGTATTTTTTTAATCAAATGGAGCTCATATTTTCAATGAAGAGGTGGACCCATTTCATTAAAAAAATATAAAAAAAAAAATCTTAGTTGATCCCCTAGAATGATTTATAGAAGATGCACAAACATTTTCCTTTTTAACATAACATTGATCATCTCAATATTTACTTGTAAATTACTTTTACATAATACAGAAGTTTCAAAGTTCAACCTTTATAATTGCTTTCTTAGATATCTTAACCTTACAAATATTTTAAAATTAATATTACTCTTTACACTTATTTATCACTTATTTTATACTATAATTTAAAAAAAAAAAAAAAATCCATACTACAGTCATATGGACATGAAAATAGCCTACTTATACCCAACTAGATTTTAAAATTTGTGTAGGATTTAGGCACATTTTTATCAGTTTTCAAAGAGTCCTGCAGCGAAAGAGAGAGAAAGAGAGAGGGAGCCCTGCCTGCAGCTTTGCCTTTGCCTAAACGCTCACTTTGGCGGATGGTCTTTTAATTATTATATATATTGTCTTACAGATGGTCTTTTGTCTGCATGCTGTTAATTAATGACCATTTTCATTGCGACTGCAGAATGTTATACAGTTTGGGATGCTGTACCACAAAATCCAAAAAGAGAAGAAGAAAAAGCCAAAATCCCAGATCTCCAGTAAGGTCGTACTACTGCTTCTGCCACGCTTTCACATGTCATTGTTCCCACTTCCCATTACCTTTTTTTCCTTTTTCTTCGCTTTTTTAATTGTACAAATATCGCGCAGATATGTATACCATCGTAAAGAATTGAAGTTGAATTAAATTTCTCTGCTTCATCGAGTACATTCACACTTCCTTCTCAACCACAGACTGGTCGGTAAAAATTATTCTTGGTACATTTACAGTACCAAGCCAAAGTTGAAGAAATAAATATACTTGGGACCTCATCAAGACACATCCCCGTCGCATTAAAATAAATAAATCTAGGGCTAACTATCGGTATGTTCAAATTCCTTTATGCTTGGAGGTCAGCATATAAGTCCCTTTTATTAATTTTGCTGAATTTTTGAACTTGTGTTCTGCTTTTCTCTCTCAGAGTCTTTTGTGCGCTTGTATAATGAGTTGCGCTCCGCTGCGATTTTTAATGATTGATTTATTTATTTAAAAAAAAAAAATTAACTGCGCCAATTTCATTCAATAAATAAACATCAAGGAAACCTTTGGCACAACAACTGACAATAAAGATAATTTTGTTTTGCACCCATAAGCAAACACACTCTCCAAAAACAAAAATGACCTCAAATACTAAACCAAACGGCTCCTAGATGTGGCCTCAGTGCCTCACCATGTATTAACGACTGAGAACATCATAGCAATTAGCAAAGTCTGGCAGAAAATCTAACTGTATCAAAGACTAAAATTAGTGTTAATAAATAAAATAAAATGAAATTAGAATACAAGATCAAGGACAGCAACTAAACCATGCCAAAACAAGAAAAGCTCAGTTGCCAAAATTCGGTGACTAGTCAGTTTTATATATATGTGATCGGAGGAAGGAGAAGCCAAAAAGGTAAAGACAGATAAATTAACAACAAATCACATACAAAAGGTGTTGGCTTAAAAGCAGTTCAGCAGTCCAACCTTCATAACTGGAAGGGGGAAAAGGAAGGGACGCTTTGAGTCCAATGGCATATATAGCTGATGCACTGACTACCAGTAAGGGCACCAATTTCGAATGTCTGGGCAACACAGACTGCATGCTTTCCAACAGTTAAAATATCTACAAAGGGGAAACTGATCTGGAGTCACCCAGAACAAATTCAAGCATCAACAAGCTCGTCGGCCCCGGACAGATTCCTTTAAAATACAATTTGATACAGTGAAGAGACGGGGGTCGGAGACTATGAACATCATCAGATAACTCACTTACCTCCCATCCTCCGAAAGCACACAAGTCAGATGACAACTCTGGGGATTAGCCAACACCCATCCTCTAAAGCACTGAAGAGAAGAGAAGAAAATAAAATAATGATTAATATAAAATTTGGGGTATGAAGATTTAACCGGAAAAATAAAAAGCAGCATGACAAGAGACATTGAGAAAAAAATGCGCAACCACGACGGAGAAAAACATTATGAACTACGAAGTATTTCACCAAACAATGCTCGGGGAAAAGATAAATACACTACAAACAAAATCTGACTTCCCCTATTTAGCTACCAAAATGGAAAGAGCAGCATACATGGACACACTTAGAAATTATCTTCAATTATTTAAATTTTAATTTTTACAAATTCCATTTCCCATTTCATCCCCATCCTTTGTACAGTCCAGGTAACATCAACCAGAGATCCTTATCACTCTCCTAGGTGACTAGACTTGCACAGAAAGTGCCAAATACAGAAACGAAAACTTACAATTTTCATGGGTCACTAGATTGTGCCATTAAAAATTCCTACTGCCATGAAGATTGCTTGTATCCCTCCCAACCTCCCTCCGGCTCCTTTCTCTTAAAAACAACACCCGGCACCTGGTACATTCTTGCTTGCTCGTCTGCTAGGACCTGTGAACTGGAGACAGACAGTGGCCGTGGAGGAAGGGGAGAAGTCTCGTCTCTCCCTTCTACATCTAGGCCTCCAGGCCCGGCATTGAGGTCTAAACACTGCCTTCCCCATTTCCTACTGCTCTCAGCACTACTGTTACTGCTACCATCAGGGAAACTAACAACATAAGGCCTAGGGTAATGGGATGAAACAGCACCAGGGGGTCCAAAAAACGGCGTACGGCCTGCAGGGAAGCAAACCTTCCCAGCAGATGATGAATCCATGTATGTTGTTGAACCGCCTGAAAAAGTGGCTGATGGCACTGGAAAGCTGGTTCCAAATGGGAAGACAGGGTAAAAAGGACTGGAGGGAAAGGGCACTGCAGGAGAGGATGGCAACACCTGCCCCCTGTAATCAGGACTAAATGGACTGCTGCCACCAGTGGGACCCAACATCCTTTGAGGCCCACCAGTTGCAACAATAGGGAAAGGCTGTTCCCCTCTATCAGGCATAATTGATGGAATAGCGACAGCAGAATAAGTGCTTCCGGAAGGAAACCATGGTGAGAAGTTCACCATTTCTGTATTGTTCATTCTAACGCCAGGAAAAGGCGGTTGAGATGGCAGACTGCTCCTAGCATGCTGGCTAAACGGTGATGGTTCGGCACACACCTCATCAGCTACAGGCCCATTGTTCAAATCAAAGTCCCTGCAGCCACTCACGGCACCACCTGATGGTAATTTTACAGGCAAAAGTGGGACATCCACTCTGCGGCTATTGCCTGTTAAGTAAATCCCAATATCAGAAGCATCACCAACTCTATTCAAATCAAGATCAAGTCCCCCAGAACCACGAACAGATTCGGAACCTATCGGTCCCTCACGTGCAATTTCAAGATTATTTGTTGAGACAGATAAAGAACCAGGATCTGGTGCAGAACTTCGTGAAGCCAAGTCCTCAAGGATTCTTTCATCAGGTTCATTCAAGTCAATATCCAAAGGAAGGCGACTCTGCTTGCCAGCTGTAGCATCAGGAAAAAGAATGTTTGCAGTGGCCTGAGGCATTTCGGGAGCCTTCCTGGGTTCAGCTGGTCGAAACGCACTAGTGGCTGCCGATCCCTTCCAACCAAGCTCCCCTTTACTCTTCAGTAGGTCCTCTGGTGGAACAAATGGCCCTTTTGCAGGAGCAGCCACCGTAATTGAAGCAGGAAGGCTACTAGACACAGAAGAAACAGGAAAAGGTAATGGGCTGACCAAACGAATAGCAGGAGAACACCCTGGTGCTGGCAAGTTATTCACTTCCCCAAATTTTCCATCATCAACAGTAAAGCCTTCATTCAAATCAAATTCCACTTTTGCATCCATATCTGACACCCCAGCAGCAGACATAGAAGCAACATCTGCATTGGTTGAAATACATTCCTCAGCATCATCTGCTTCTGTGCTGGTCCACTTCGGTCCCCAGGACCTTTCAGGCTGTTCTGTTTCTTGCACATTAACTGCAGGTGAAACTGTGTGAGGAGCTGGTCTACCCCGTTGTTGATTATCCTCTTTGCTTTCCAAGTTCTCCTCCACATAATCACCATCATGATCAGTAACATTACTTTCCCGGTCATGTCTTTGTTTGTCAGCCTGACTCACATGACTCCTGGCATATGTTTCATCATTCTTTTCAGCCTTAAGTTCATCAACATTTTCTGAGAGCAAATCCTTCCCACCACGCGAAAGCACCACTTCCTCATTGGTTCCTTTCGCATCTCCAGAATGAATTGTGGAAACAGGTGGCTTCAGATCTGTCTGCACACCACCATTCAACCCTTCAATGGCTTCCATCTCAACCTTCAGACTTAGAACTTCATTATTGACCTTATCTTCTTTCAACAAAGAGCAACTTGCCTTTTCTTTAACATCTGGAGTGACATCTGACTTCACCACACTCACTGCCTTTTCCTCCAGAAGTGGTTTGCCTCCTTCAATATCCACAGGTTTCTCTATTGTGCTTGCAGGGGAGGAATCCATTGAAGCAACTACTGTTATTTCAGTAGATTTTCTCTCACTTTCTACACATGTCTCTGCAGTTTGCTTTAAATGGCCATGGTAGTCTCCTCTGGGCTTCTCCTCAGGCACCAAATAGACAGAATTACCTTCTCTAATTTTAGGCCCAACATTACCGGAAATAACACCCTGCTTCTCATTCTCATCATCAGCATCATCATTGGACTGGCTTTCTTCTCGAGCAAGGTCATCTACTGGAGCTGATTTAACCTTGGGATCACTACCTGAGCAGGAGTGCTCGATTGCAGGTGTGTTTCTTTGTGGAGAATCAGTGGGTGAGACCAAATCAGACTTGGACATCTCTCCAGCAGCCACACTGGCAAGGAGGTTCATTCCAACATCATCTCCAATGGACATAGATGCATTAGTTTCAGAATACTTGCAACTTTCAATTAAAGCATTTATGGAGCGCAAAGAAGCCTCCTGCAAATTCCCTGATTCCTGTTCATTCCCGGATGACGAGGAAGCAGCTTTAGCATCTGCCAATTTTTTACTGTTGTCACCTGTCCTGCAACGCTCTTCATCAGTAATGGCTGCAGGGGATCCATCACCCTCATCAGACCCAGTCAGTACATCCTTGAAATCATTACTTTGCCAGGATTCAGTATTCACATCGGCACTAATATTAGCTCGATAAGTATCACTCTTTTCTTTCAGAGTACGATCAAACTGATCGTGCTTCTCAGAAAGTACAGGAGAAGAAGCTCTGCTATTCATGATTGAATGGTCTTCAATTGATCCTCCACTGGCACTTTGTGCAGGACTTCGACCTCGATTTGGAATCTTAACTATCAATTTGTGACTGTTACCCTCAACAATGGGCCCATCAAGTGTCTTTGCAGATGACATACCAGACTGTGATACTTTTTCTGAAGCCGGGTTTTTGTGCAAGGAACTTTTGCTTGAACTGATTTCCCTTTGAACTCCAGATACCGCTGAGCCAGGGAATCCATTAATTGATTTCCGATGCCGTGAAGAACCACCCGAGATCTTATTTCCACTCATTGAACCAGCAGTAGAGCTCCTTGCGTCCTCCTTCACCGAAACTCCCCCTGTTTTAGCATGGTCACTAGAACATGATTGGCTGTTGTTGTGAGACTGACTAGAACTGCTGCTTTTCTCATCCCTAGCTGTTGTTTGAGGGAGATCAGATACGCCACCAACAGCATTTCGAGCTTGGGCCTCTCTTAAGTTAGTATTCGCTGGTGCAAGTGATGGTACGGATTTCACAGATCCTGGAGATGCAGACCTGATAGTACTCTCCCCCTGGACAAGCTTTACTGAAGCTGTTTTGGATGAAGAAAGCTGTGTAACTGAGCTCTTCATCACAACATCAGTGGATGTGCCCGTTTGTCTGATCCCTCCATGGGAAACCTCAGGTAGGCGTGGTCTTCCAGACCAGGGGACAGCCTGATTTGAACCGGACTTTGATTCATTAATGTTCATTTCAGCCTCAACACGTTTCTTCCACGTGTCAACTAAACTTCTTGCTTTCTTCTGGATTTCCAAGTTCTTATGAGTGCGCAAATGATTCACAGACTTTCCAATATTGCACGATTGCAGGGCATTAAGATTTACAGGCAGCTTATCAAGAGCACGAAGCAAAACCAAGAGAAACTCCTCCACAGTTTTATCACCATCCTTGGGGCCACTTCCATCACCAATCTTCCCTTTATGGACTTCTTGGAGCCATTCATCAAATACAGACAGACCCTTGAGCTGCACAAACCGATTAAGGCAATCAAATTTATCTGTCGCTGCTATAACACCAGCAAGCATTGACCGCCCATTTAAATCTATTTTTTTTTCGGTTCTGTCAGACAGCATGAGCTGCACCAGTCTCTCGACTCCCTCAGAATCTATAAGCCCTCCTTTTTCTGTAATTTTTACAATCTCTAATTTCAAATTGCTTTCCAGTCTACTATGACCAGAATCCCCATCATCAGTTTTTGTAGTACGCTCTCGTTTGACAGGCTCAGATCCCTGATCTCCCCGCTCCCTTTTCTTTACCTTAACCTGAGAAGGAATAGAAGAGGCACTATTCTGGACACTATCTGAACCAGCTTTCAACTGCGATGTTGATGTTGGACCACTCATTGGCTTTGGAGATCTGCCACCTGGCTGCAATGTTGCATGCATTAGTATCTGCGTCTTATATAACAGGTGATCTACCTCTTCCTGTCGTTCCTGTAAAAGAACATTCATAATTTTTTGTTTTAAGTACGAAGATTGATAAATAACACAAAGAATCAACAATTGGAAGCCAAAAGAAAAATGTGCAAGAGCATTTAAAAACTCACATTAATATAATCTTGATCAGTTAACCACCATAAACACTTGTTTGTGATGTCATAAACCCGCCGACACACAAATGACAAAATCCCTGATGGAAGTTCAACACCTTTAGGAAGAAATGCAACTTTACACGGATGGAGTATCGATTCAGCAGGAATCTCATCCTTATGAAAGGAATAAAAGATTTCGTTTGGCGCAGCTTCCAACAGCACGCCTTTGCCAAGCTTCACTTCAGCAGGCCGATAAAGCCAATTCACACCTAACTTTATCTTATTCTCTTTACTAACAGTCAACCAACGAATTATTCCAATGAAAGGTGGGGAATCCTGAGGCGGTTTGAAAAGAGCACAATCACCAACACTAATCTTGCGTCCGTCCTAAGGAGAAAAAAAATAAGATATTCAGTTAATTATAAATTAAGTGTTGTTGAGAAAACACAATGCAGTTCCATAATCAGTATAGATTACAAAATGCAGTTCCACAATCAGCAAAGATTACAAACAGCTAATGCCAATGGGGGTACAACCAAGAATTCAAGAAGCATAAACTCAATCCCAAATTCTTCTTTTGATAAGTCAAAGAACTGGATACCAATTATAATAAGAACTCAAATAACATCAACTTATATTTTTAGCCATTACGATGCAACGGGAACATTACCTTTTCTTTTTTTTTATGGGGCTGACCAGGAGCCCAGGCTCTTTGAGCACCAGATCAATCCCCAAGCATGTGTAGTCTCTCTATCCCACACATACTAGGCAATTACCACAAGTAATCCTAAGGGGTGGGTATCAAAGCTTTAAGTAGAAGGGTTTGAACTTGGGTGACACTTCTTGGTCCTTAAACTCCATGTTGAGGAGCCATGAATGCCAATCCTTGGCATTATTACTTACTACCAATACGCCTATACCAAGTGCCAATAAATACCAAGTCTGTGATGAAATTGTCTTTCCACATTTCAGTCCTAAAAAAGTGTATCAGAAAAACTCTACCCTCCAAAAGAAATTCCAAGTCTCTGAAGATTTTGAAGTTCTGAAAAGGTTTAAATTCATGCATAGAATACAGCCTACAAGTATCTCCATTGGACTTCATCTAGAATCTAAATACCTACTCTGTCTATACAACACTTAGTAGTGAAGAGAGGAAAAATTGCATTCTTGTGTTCACTTAAAAAGGCTTTTAAAGAGGTCCATATACAAAAAAAAAAATTATCTTGCCAACATTACAATGTTTATATATATATATATATAATCTTGTCCACATTACAATGTTTTGAAGCATTGATACTCACTATAATACCATATGAGCCAAATTGATAGTGCTACTTATGTGAAATAGACTCTACACAAAAGTAAAACCAACTAAAACAAAAGACCAGTCAACATAGTCTGAACACATGTAATTTCTGGTGGTCCATAAACCATATGCTATCCTGACAATGAACAACAGCTAAAACTGACACCTTAAAAACATCCAGCAACTTAAGAATAACTAGAAGGCACGAAACTCATGATTCAAAATGTTCACTTAGTTTCCGAACTATTTTGATTCCCCCCCCCCCCCCCCCCCCCCCAAAAAAAAAAAACTCTAAAGGGCATGCTCAAACCAACATTCTTCACGACAAGCGTAGACACAATTCAATAGAAAAACTTTATCCCACAACACAAGAAGCTTTCAGCACCTTAAAACCCCCATCATCAATTAGCCAATATATCTACCACTCAACACCCTCCAAAGCTTCTCTTTCCATTTCACAAAACCGAGTTCATTTTTGCATTACCTCCCATCAGTGCAATCGAAAAAAGAAATGGATTCATAGCCTTGGTTAGCACAATTTTTTCTTCCGATTCACCTCAATTCTATATCCAGCCAATACCCATGATTCGCACAAAAAATGGATTCATTTCTCAATTTCCCCTTCACCCAAACCACCAAAAAAAAAAAAGCTTCCCATCAAATCAGATTTTTCTAAATCACCCAAACACAAATACCCCACAATTCACAAAATCCCATGTCGTTTTCTCGATTAATGAACAACCCAAATCACCTCCAGTCCCAAACACGACAACTTCTCAGCCAACAAACAGTCAGAACAACAAAATCAAACCCAACAAAAAATAAAAACCCAAAACTTAAAAAACCAAACCTTGCAAAACGAATTAGCTGAAGACAAAGTCGAAGAAGAAGAACCATCGGCCGTGGCAGCTACGATCGCACGCGTGGGGACTGTCCACATGTGCCGACTCCGTTTCCTCTCCTCACTAGCCCGCCCATGCATAGCCTTGCATTTTCCCCAATCCCTTTCCCTCCTTCGATCCCACCTTCGATCCCTTCCACGAGTACCATCAATTCCCAACCTCTATTCCCACCGATTCCCCCCCACCACTCAATTACTCCCCAATCCGAACAATCCCCACAAAACCCTAGATCGATCCCAAACCCTAGCCTCCACCATTGAACCAATCCCCAAACCCTAATTCCCGCACACCCCAATCCGATTCCGATTCTAGGGTTTTCGGCAACCCGATTAATCGGTCTAATCAAAGCTCAGATCCACCCAGAGACAGAATTCGAGCCGGCTCTCGATCTAGAGAGAGAAAACACGAGAATTTAGAGAGAAACAAAAATCGAAGAGAGAGAGAGAGAGGAAGAGAGAGAGACGGCACAAAAAGGAAAGGTTGTACTTGGTACTTGGAAGAGCAGTGGCGGGCAGATCGGGCAATTCGGGCAGGAGAATGATAGAGGGACGTGCGGGTGAGGCAGGCGGACTGATAGCGAATAAATTATTAGAGGAATGTGGCTGACTGACAGGGCTTTCAGAATTTTAGATTTTGGTGAGAAACCCCCAAATGTTGACTCATCTGTGGCACCTTTGACTTCGACCTTGTAAGATTGCTCCGTGTGACCTGTGTGGGGCTTTGATAGGGTGACATGCAGGTAACAAACGGGTTAGGAACAAAAGGGGTAGCAGAGTAATTTTGATAGGGTACAGTAGCACCCACATGGAGGAGGCCGTATGATGGAGAAGTTAAGGTTGTCTTGAGTTGTTCCAACACACATTACTAGAAGAAATAAAGCGGGTGTTGTAAATGCTGTTTCTGGTAGGGAAAAATGATTCATGGTGCTGTCGCTTAAGTAAGCATGAGGCATTGGTGACCAGTGCCCCGCCCCAAAAATCATGTGTCAATTTGTGATTTTCTTTTGTTCTTTTTACTTTTCTGTTTTTTTAAGGTGTCTTCTGGTTCCCTTCACGTAGGTCTCTTATTTAGGATTGGGTCCACATTTTCATAGATTTAAACTCTTCCTCTATTTTTTAAAACAAAGGGTTTAGATTTGAGTATGTGTAATCTTAAAAAGAAACAAAACAAAAGTAACTTAACAGTGGTCCAGCCATTTCTTGAGGACAGAATAGATTACTATCATTTTACTCTTTAAAGGGGTGAGGAGTGATCGGTCATCTTCCAAACCCTTAAGGTTGATCACATAATTTTTAATGACTTTGAATTTTTTAAAATAGTCATAATTGTTTCCAATCATTTTAAAGGATGAGCATAACAACCCTTAATCGCTTTGAGATGTAATTGAGACCAATATCGATGGCTCAGGAGTGTGGTCACACCACTTGACCAAATTATCAAAGGCAGTCGCACCATCCCACCGAGCCATTAGGGATGGTCACCCACCCACTTTGGTGGTTAACCACCTCTATAGGAGCGAGAACAGCTTGGTAGTTGGCCATCTTTTTAGATAGTAAAATAGTTGTTGATTATTCCTTAGGGTGTGACCTGGCTACCTCTTTAATGACCTTTTTTTTCTTCTATTTTTAAAGCTTACATGGTCCATCCAAATCATTCTTCGAATTGTAATTCCTTAAAATGATAGGGGACCTCAACAATCTTATTTAATTTAGGTCAAATTACAATATATATATATATATATATACTTATATTGCTTATTTTATTTTAATGCCTCAATTATGGGTTGATTTTTTTTTTTTTTGAACCATCTTAATATTATTTTTAATCTATATGTGAGATTAGTATATGTTATTTCGAACACATACACACGTGTCAAAAATATGTGCTATATTAATAATTATCACTTGTATAATTCTAGTAAGATTAAGGCTAACATCGAATTATTTTTAAAACTCTAAATATTAGGTAAATACTTAGATGCAATATCGAATCAAGGCTAACATCGAGCACAAATTATTTTTGATGGGCTATATATTGCTACTATGTATACCATTAAATACAACATAACGAAACATGAAGCATGAAATAGATTTATTGTTTTATTGGTCAGATCTATTTTATTATAGTACGGTCTATATGAACATCGGAGAAAACACAACAATATTAGCTTAGTTTGTTAATGCATTTTTAGAAAGTTTTCTTTTTTTATTTATTTTTATCTGATGTGACATAAATAACTTTGTCAAATGTCTACAAATAATAATAATAAAAGATGTGAACATCGTTTTCCAATATCGATTGTAGACATCATTTTCCTCGCTAAGGCATGTGGGGTGCAGCTGCTTAAAATGTTTTTTTATGGTTATGATGGGATTTGTTACGTACTGCCTCCATCTTTCTAGAAAACACAATAACGTGTCCGTTAAGAAAATCGGGGCTGTTTTCGGCCCCGTCACCATTACAAGGTTTTGAAGCCCTCACGGATGGGGAATTACATTCTTAGCTCTCTGTCTTAATCCCCCCCACCCCCCCACTTGTTTATGTCTTTGTGTGTGCGTGCACGTATATCCAATCTGGGCAACCAAATTGCATCAGAACCCTCCATTTCTCCCCCCATCAACTTGCTTGCCATGTTGATGATGAATACATGTTTTGAGTTTGCTGTCAAAAACAAATGAAAACGAAGCACATGTTCGGCATGATGCATCACCATACTTAGCAGAATAATTGAAGACAACAGGAAACAAATTCAGAAATGCAATCTTTTAAGGACAGTATGGTGGGACGCTAAATATGGGTAGGTGATTATACGCGTGTTTGGCTTCCGATAAGTTGTTAATTTAGTTGGACTTTATGTTATTTTAGTGGGCTATTGGCCCAAGTGTCACTAGAGATAGGGTTTTGATCCCTAGTCTATCTAAGCATAATTTTGTATAGCAGTAAGCAACTTTTGATGAATGAAAATTTGGTAGATTGTTTGTCATCTTCTCCCTCTTGGCTTCTTTCTAATTCCCCTCTTACTTCTCTTGTCTGCTTCTAGTCTCTCTCTAACTTTTCTTCTCAATTTCTCGTCAACAAAGTCCATTAAATTGACACATATTTTTAGAGCACATGAATTTTTAGAAATGCACATGAAAATCTTATAAATGAATATGAAAATCACATACTCTAAGTCTAAGGGCACATGATAATTTAATAGACTAAATTAGAGAAATTTTCTCTATCCTAATTAGAGGAATCTTTGTCCTAAAAAGAATTTTTTTTTTTTTTTTTGTCTTTTTACATCTCAACCAATTGCAAAAAACTGGCTTAGCTATCCCACCATGGTATTATATGTACAATTACAAACTCCTGTAGTTGGGATCTCAATCAAAAGCAACAGACCATGTGCTGCAAAATCTAACTACCAATCAAAAGAGTATACAGTCAATAATAAGATGGCTTAGTTTGACACATACCCACCACAACATATACACCTGGCACCGACCACAAAATGTACACCTACTCCCAACCTTCTTCTTCAATAAATAATGGTCTTATCAGCAAAGTACCTCATGCATTTAAAGCCATGCAGCAGATGGACTGAAAATGAAATACGAACAAATGAGAGAGATTCTCAAATCCCAAAGATTCAAAATTCCAGGGCAGTACCGAAGAACATGAAGATGTTTCCATTATAAAATTTTCACATTTGGAAGGAAGTAAAAGAGAATTAGATTTGTGTGGAACCTTTAATATATATGTTATAGCATGTATGACCTATCTATCCATCTACATATACATACATGCAAACAAACCATATTCACAATCTTGACTGCATAACAGTGACTAGTAAACACCAAAATGTTATAAGGAGTGAAGAAATGTGAACAGTGCAAGGACCCTAAAGAGGATCATGTGACTAGTAGAAAAACTCATAAGACTAGAAAATAAGTTCAAAAAGAAAACGAAGAGACAGATTAGGATGCTCAAACATTATAGGCCAAGCCAAACAAAATACATATTGATGTTCTACATAGCCACCAGGTACAACCTGTGTTAATCATGTGCTCAGTAGATAGCACTACCAATAAGACTAACATGAGAGACAAGAAATAAGTGATCTGTAAATTCACAAACAGGTTGCAATTTGTCAATTTACTCCGTACCAATGATACTCTGTGAATTACCAGAAGCTGCAGCCCTACACCCAGAAAAATAAGGCCATATTGCAGTCCACCAACATTCCCAGTGGTGTTTTGGGAACTGACACAAAAAGCTGGAGGTCATCACAGAGCATTTATCATCCTCTTCATCTCAGAAGTTCTCCTGGGATCTGGATCTTCAATTGCTCTCTCAGTGAGAACTTGCTTGATACGGCACATTGACTTCCTCACCTGAAATTTGTATGTAATTAACAACCAAGAATCACTAAAGTCCCAAGTAGCAATTGTGGTTCCAGGAAGACACAGGAAAAGATAATAAAAAGCATGTACCCTTTCCACACAAATTTAAAGCTTAAGAAGTTAAGACATTCCAAAATTCCTTTTTCTTGCACTCTGATGTAGGACCAAGTCTAGGAGTATAAATGCAGGCTGATATTAACCGCAACTATCCACTATCTGCATAAGCGGATGCGGTTAGCAAAAACCACTATCCACATATGCATATACAAATAGCGGTTTTAAGGTTTACAGATGCGGTTATTAACTGCATCCGCATACCCTTTATATATAATATATTATATATTTATTATATGTTTTTTATGTTTTGAATTTGTAATAATGTTTTTGTTTTTTTATGTTTGCTAGATTTGCAATGTTGTTGCCTTGTTGAGTTTACATTTGAACAATAGCACTTTGTAATTTGTATGTTCGTATTTTTAGGATAAACCCATCATGGGTTGTTTGTATTTTATTTGTTATTTTTAAGTTAAAATGTGAAATCAAGATATATATTTCTAATTTCCGTCACTTAATCTGCTTTTCCGTTAAATCTTATCAAAATTCTCAAAATAGTATTTTTTTTAAAAAAAAAAAATTATAAAAAAATTTCAAAGATTTAGGCGTGGGTAATTTCACAAATTCTGTTAAATTCTTACCACCGCCTAAATCATTGCAATTTTTTTTTCTAAAAAAAAAATTAGTATTTTAGAAATTTTGACAGGATTTACAGAAAATCAAGCTAAGAGAAAATTAGAAATTCGGGGACCAAAAATGAGAGTTTGTAAACATTAGGGGAGCATTTTAAAACGGCTGGAAGTTTAAGGGGGCTTTCTGAAGTTTTTCCTATTTTTTATTCCATCAAAAGTTTGTCTCCATTGGAAGACAAAATACACTAAAATTGACTAACACCTAAATCCTAATCTAGGTAAACACCCTTGATTCTAATAACCCAATAATTAGATCTAAATAAAACTACATGGAACCAATTAAATCTTGTCTAGTCCCTTGCATGATTGCATCATTCTCCCCTAGTGAGATAAAACTCAACCTCGAGCTTTGAAGAATGTACGTTCAGAACATTTTGGGTCCAAGCCCAACCTCTCAAGTTTTGAAAAGGGTCCAACAAGCTTTGGTTTGACATGTAGGCTAAGCAACAAGCGTCCAAATCTTCTTCTTCTTTTTAATCACTTTGACCTGCTAACCAAATCCTTCACAAAACCAAGCAACGCATCTTTGTTCTCTCATACAACATCAACCAAGTAAAACCAAGGTCAAGAGGTGGTGGGTCACTGAGGATAGGGAGGAGCCGTGGCCCCCGATGATTGACGACAACAATAGCGACACATAGACGAGGCAGTGACGACGCCGGTGAAATGGAACAATGACGACGCTGGCAAGGAGTGAACTACCAATGGCGATATGGAAACGTGACGGCAATGGTGGTGCGTGGAGGGTGCGAAGAGACGTTATGTAATGGTAGCCCTGTGTGAAGGATATTTGGGTGACATGTCATGGCTATGGCTCAAAGTGGCGATGCAAGTATGCTTACGATGGGGTGTTTGGAAGGCTGTGCGAAGGAATCTGTCCATCGTTGTGGAATGTTGGTCACGGCATGGTGGTGGGTTTGGGTGCTTAGGTAGCGGCAACGCAGTATTGTGGGGTGAACAAATCATTGTGGGTTGTTGGTTGTGGTTCTAGGTGGGGTTGGCTCCGATGGGTGGAGATTGTTGCGAAGGGTTTCGACGACTTTTTTCTATTTGGATTGGGTGGTGGTGACCTGGTGTAGTTACTGTGCGACATAACCAACTGTGGCTAGCGATGTGGAGGCTTGCAACAGGTCAATGGTGGATTGTGGGTTTTGGGTCGGGTTGGTTCTAATGGGTTATTGGTTCTGATGGGTTGAGATTGTTTGAGATGAGTTTTTTTCCCAAGTTTTTTTTGGTAACGACAGCGAGTTTGGGTGTCTTAGTGGGCTTTACAGTTTGTTGTGAGTGATTGTGGGAAGGTTTGGGATGATGGACATCGGCTGTGTTTGAGTGATGGTTGTCATGATGTTGGATCCGCTGGTCGTGGATTGCACGATTGTCATGGAAAACAATCGGGTTTGGCTTTGATACTATATTTGATGTATGACCAACAATAATCATAAGAATCACATGGTGAAAGTAGGGAAAAGAGAGAAGAGAAAAACTAAAAGAGGAAAAGGGAGAAAGAAAGAAGACAGACAGAAATAGAGAAAAAGCTAGGTGCAGAGGAACAAAGGGGAGACTCAATTCTTCATATTTTTTATTCTATCAAAGTATGCCTCCATTGGAGAACAAAATACACTTAAATAGACTAACGATTAAATCCAATCAAGGGCAACACCCACTTATTGATACCAAAAACACCATTGACTCTAATAGCCCAATTATTAGACCTAAATAAAACTCCGCAGACCCAATTAACTCTTGTCTTGTCCCTTGCATCACCACACTCAATCATTATGACCAACCAAAATGTGAAACATATCCGAAGTGACAATTTTAATTACAGAAATTAAAGTCACATGTATGTGGTATCATCACAAAATTTAGAGTAAGCTAGTAGCCAAAAGCATTGGTGATGGCAAATTGACTCCCTTAAGGTTTCTTTATCAAACATAAATAACCAGTTTTCTGGACATGACCTAACATACCAAAGCAATTAAGAAATTAGAAATTTTATTTTTTATTATAAGTAATCAAGATATTATTAAAAAGCGTAAGGTGTCCCCCTATGCACAGGAAGTATAAGCTACCAAAGAAGAATGGGCAAAAGGAAAAAGAAAATCGTGATAACTAATAACTACATGAGCGAGATAAGACGCTGTCCAAAAATACAAAGTGTTGAAAAATAAAGATTTCAACTCCTCCAAGGTCTTTCTGCAATCCTCAAAACACTTACAATTTTTTTCCATCCAAAAATACCACAAAAGACACAAAGGCACCATCTTCCATACTATAGCGTTCTGAGTGTTGCCAACAGTCTACCAACAAGCAAGGAAATCGACTATTCGTCTAGGCATAACCCAAGACAATCCAAATCGATTAAAGAAAACATTTCAAATGGCATAAGCAACCTCACAATGAATAAGATGGTCCACGGATTTCCCATTCCTTTTACACATAACACACTAATCGACCACAATCACGCGCCGCTTCCATAGATTATCCGTGATGAGGATCTTCTCTAGGGCTGCCGACCACACAAAAAAGGCCACTCTCAACGGAATCTAGTCTCCAAACACTCTTCTAGGGAAAAATGGGAACCAAAAGGAGAACCCATGAGTCCATGACCCTATAGGACTTAACACCAAACATCCATTTCTTGGAAGGAACCCACCATAACCTGTCTTCCCCTTCCTATCTCAATTTTACTAGATACAACATCCTGTAGAAAGAGGCAAACGCATCCACCTCCAAATCTTGGACCACTCTAACAAAGCTCACGTTCCACTAAATGGCACGTCCAAAAAGTTCCATGTAATACGCAACCGGAGCATCCTTTACGCGAACAATACCAAATAAAATTGGAGAGACATCTTTAAGGGTCATATCCCCACACCAAAGATCTAACCTTGGAGCCATCTCCCATTATAAATCTGGTGTGACTAAAGAGCCTCCCCCAACCCCTCCTAATATTCTTCCATAAACCCACCCCATATGCCACAATAGGTTCTCCCAAACACCGCTCTCCCCAAGAGCTTCTATATTTAGAATCCACCACCACTCTTCACCAAGCCTCTCTCTCAAACCCATACTGCCAAAGCCATTACCCTAAGATTCAAAAACTTATTGCAGCCATATAAAGTCAGGATTGGGGGTTAATATAAGGAAATTATTTACTTTTGAAATTTTGTCAGTTTCTCCTCCTGGATAAAATTTGGACGAATTACCCCAACCTCTCTTTGTCAGAGAAATTCAAGTGGCTGTTGAAGAACAATGTTGATATAACTATAAAAAATGTGGATATAATTAATTATTAAACCTATTCACATAACTCATCTGTTGTACCATTCAAAGTGGATATCAGTTCTAAACACTATACAGTTCACTGAGTTTCAGTTCAACAACAAGGAGGTCATCTTTGGGAGCAGAAACTGCATGAAAAATGATTCCACTAAATTCATCTACCATTTGATTACTGCTCCAACTATGAAAAGTAATAATTCATTGAAAAATACAAAGCCAATGGAGTTAAAATTTGTACATCAAGCATTTGAATCTCGATTTCCTGTGCAATGATTATCAAGGAGAAAGAAATGTGAAGTCGAATGGCCAACCAAATGCCTCAAACCAAAGTAAGAGGAATGGCAGGCTCAAAGCAAGATGGCGAGATAGAGATAGTTGGCAATAGAGGGGACCAAAATGGGGTTCAACACATTTAGAAGGGTGCTCCAAAAGGTTGAATGGGTTATGATAGAGATAGCAACTTACCTTCTTACCTCGGAATTGGATCACTTTAAAGCTTGTTGGTAGTAGTTATAAATGAATTAGAACTGATTGAGGCTAAATAATTATTTATTTTTTGCATATTTTGGGCTGTTTCTGCGCACGAAATTTGGACTTCCAAACGTACAGCCAAAATTGACTTTCAACCATTTTGGGCTGGCTATAAAAGAACAGAACCCACCGTTGGAAGCTATGTTAGCGACTGGCATCAGCTATGTTAAAACAAGAAAATAAAATAGCTCAAGGAATATGTCTCTCTCCACCATTGGAAAGCACAATCTCTTCCTAGTTCCATTTCGTTATTGTCACGTTGAAAGTGATCAAAATAATTCCCTGTTCTGGACATACATACAGTACACTAAAGTCCTTGTATCTGTCTACCGGAAGATTATCCCAGAATTTTGTAAGAACTGCCACACTAGCAGCAAAGGAGTTTTAGTGATGTCCTAGGTTTGGAGACAAAATGGCTATCTCATCCAAATTATACTCAACCCTTGCACAATTAGCCAAGCATTTGAGGAGCCAGAAGTGTCATGAATTGCATACTGTATGAAGGGAGAAGCAAAGTATGGAGTTATACCTTGGGAATTCGCTCTGGATTAGGAAATCGTAGATTCTGTGCATGAAGCATCTGGCGTTGAGTCATCAGCATGTTTTTCTCCTTTAACAACACATACCATAGCTTATGAAGATCGTCCCATGACTTCAGCCGCAGTTCAGAAGCTTTCCAACTTCGACCTGAAGTCATGTGCAAAATGAATTCAGATTGAATAAAGTTTTATCTTAAAACATTAGAGAAGCAACTTTAAAATATTAACCTTTTAATTCATTATTTTAAATTTATAAAAACATATTTCACGGGTACTTGTTTGACAAGAGGATTTGACATGATAAAAATAAGAGAACTAGATTTAGCACGTCGGACATGTGACCATCAACCCCATGAATGACTATACATAATCTAATACCAGGTTGAGTTTGGTTTAATTCAATTCCCACACTTTTGTCAATTACAGATATTTTTAAATGTAGATATTATTGTAACTGTATTTAGCTAACCTCTTATTTGACTTTAAAACTCTTTTCTTTTTCTTCCTTCCTCTTTTCTTTTCTTTGCAGGTCTCTTGAGTGCTTAATAACCTTTAAGCCTTTTCATATTCTCTTGATAATTTACCTCGTTGATGAAATTTCAAACCCCACTAAATTACCACTTTTCCATCCTTCTATTCCCTTAATTTTCACACATAATAACTTAACATCGCCTATTTCTTATGGAAGTCATGACAAACAAACCAGCTATATCTTATACCATAAGGTCATGAATAAAAAAGTAACACAACTAGTAAAGGCAATGAGCAAACAGAGAAGGAAAACAAAATGCATGTACCATAGACAACAGGTTTGTCATCCTCTACGCTTCTATCTGCCTCAAAGAACTCTTCCAGAGGGTTCCTAGCAGCAGAAGCAGCCGCAGCTGTGGCAGTAGATGTTTCTGATTTAGCTGCAGCAAATAGTGTTCTCCCAAAAATTCTTGACAGAAACATTATTTTGATCAGATTGCTGCATACCAATGCATAAATACATTAGAGAAAAAGAATCAGAGAACATTCTCACAGATTTTTTTTTTTATATGAATGAATGGAAATTTTTATAACCACACAAAATAATACAAAGTCCCTCCAGTAACAAAGCTACTAGAACTCAAGTTGCCACAAAACAACCTACAACACCGTACAAACTAACAAAGCCAATCCCAATCTTCTGGGAATGGCCACAATAACAAAGAACAAAAGCAGGAACAATATACAAATGTCAAGAAATCACTACAAAAGAAACTCTAGAACAGCACCAAACAACAATCAGACCAAACTTCTACCAGAAACCAAGAAACACAGCCTTGAAGAAACTCAACAGAACCAGAGAGCTCCCAGCAGCCAAACAAAAAGCAACCCGACACAAAGCAGGATCAACTCAAAATTTTATGAGAGATACCCCAGTTAGAGCATAATGCAACATTGAAAGCACTTGCTTTAAATTGCCCTTTACTCACAATCCGTTTCCTTACTTCCCCCACAAATCTTCTGTAGAAGTTTTATTTCTCGCAGCTATTATCCTATGTAGGCAACCCAAAACACGAACTAGGCCACACGGGCTCCTATATTTGTCTTAAAGACACCTAAAATTGATGGCCCACAAGCCTATGAAGAACCTCAACCTCATTTTTTTCATTTTTTCACACATCAAATGCACCAAAAAAAGAAATAACCTGAAGAAGAGATTGATGGGTTACTAAACAGCAACATGGAAAGCGAGAATCAAGGTAAATAACCTCAAATCAGAATTTTTTAACATGGGCATTGAAGAACAAATATAACTTAATAGGACATTGAAGAATTATATGAACAATAATCCCAAAATTTCGGTTGAAATCACTCCAAGTCCATACAAAGTAAAAGAACACATACATAAAGAGGCATACCGGAAAATGGGTTGGCTGTTTTTCAAGGATCAGCTTCTTTGTGTGGAAAAATTTCGTTGAGTGTGTGCGGCTGACCTTGCTGGGGTTTTGGGTTTCTGGGGCGCAAATGGGGTTCTAGAGAGCTGGCTCTTTTTGAGTCGCTGGATAAAGGGGCTCACAATGGCCTTGTCACGAGGTCGATGAGAGCCCATCTGTTTAAAGCCCAAGGGGCTTGAGCACACGCCTACTCGGCCCACAACAGAACCTCGGCATCAAAAACAAAAGGCAGCTTCGTCGTCTGGCGCTTGGGCTTCAATCTCGATGTTGTGGCAGTAAGCAGGCATCAAAAACAAAGGAAGCTCCAAAATGAGTCCTGGATTCCCGGATCCATTCTCTTCCATCGTGGAATTTTCCAAATATACAAAAATATTGATAATTTTATTTTGTTGCATTTAATGTTATACATGATAATTGATATCACTTAAAGAATTTGGGAGATGATTAACTTATGAAGATAAAAGAAAAACAAAAGTACTTACTTCTGGCTATTGGTGCTTAAGTACTTGAATTGTGAATTTGTAGAATTTAAGAACTCTCACAATATATAAAGAGTGTTTGATAGAGTTTTTCGCATATCTCTTTATCATGTTTAAATTGTGATTGATGGAGAATCACAGGCTTATTTATAAATAAACTGATACTCTTATTCATAATCAATTGTTGCTTCCTTTCACCGAGAGAAATAACCTTTGATGTAACACCAAGGATACAACCTCTCATCTAAATAGTTATTTGTATATTTAATTATCCAAAAGTTTGAGTTTAATAAAAATAAACTTTTAATATAATATATGTGTGTGTGAAACATGTGGGCCACTTTAAATCTCTTTGTAAGAGATAAGATCTAACAATTACATTATTTTAAATTTGGATAATTAGAAAATTAGTTCATGTGGTTGGCCTAAATTATAAATCATTCCATGTGGTATAACAATCAGTTCAGAAGTCCTTGTGGTATGTAAAAAACATAATTTAGTCCTTGAAGTTAAATTCCGTTAAAAATATTTGACAGATTATGTTATGTGTCACGTTGGCACCAATAGCATGATGACATGTGTCATTTTTAATAAAAATATAAATATATAAAACTATTAAAAGTAAAAAAATAAAAATTGAAGAAGTGGCTATTAGTAGCTACCTCAGTAGTGGGGGTGGCCCGAAAGCCATCCCTATATCAAGCTAGGGGTGGCTTGCGAGCCACCCTATGGCCACCTTTAGGTGGCTTGTGAGCTACTCCCGGCCACGTCTAAGTAGCTCGCAAGTCACCCCCGATCTTGTTAGGGGTGACTTGCGAGGCCACCCCTCGCCCATGGGGTGGCCAAGGGTTGCTCACAAGGCACCCTAGCCGAATCTAGGGGTGGCCTTTTGGCTACTCCTACTGTTGGATGCCATCATTTTCCTTTGTAAACAATATATTAATATAGCTTTATATTTTTGATTATTTATTTTTTATTTATTAAAATAACACATATTATTATATTATTAGTGCTGACATGGCACCTAACGGAATTTATCAAATATTTTAACGAAATTGCTTTTAGAAACTAAATTGTTTTTTTTTTTTTTTGTCATACCATAAAGACCTCTAAATTGACTGTTATACCATAGGAAGTGATTTATAATTTATACCAACTACAGAGACTGATTTTATAACTATCCCTTTAAAATTTTTAAATGATGTAACAATATTACCATCACAACATCATATGTTATAAAGTATGTAGTTATATACAATAAAATAACATTTCGATTGGCTATTTGTCATTTTATATGAAACAGAGATAAATTACACTTGCATAATGTAATTATTATTGTTCAATCAAGTTGAGTTAATTCTTCCTATAAAACGAAATTTAACCATTGTAACGGGTAATTAAGCCACATATAGACGTAAGTGATAAAAATGATTAATTTTTAAAAAAAATTGAATTGATTTTTTTTTTTTCAATTCAATTTATTAAATTAATATTTATATTATCCTCACATGTATTTTTAATATTATTAACAAATGTCACTTTATAGGATTAACAACATGTCTTTTTCACATGTATTTATAAAAGAGAAAAATGCTTTAGAGGTCTTTGAGGTATCTTTTTTTTACCAAATTGCTCACTAAAGTTTAAATTTAATCAATTGACTCCCTAAGGTTAAAATTATTATCAAATAGATCATTCAGCTCATCTTCTATTAAATTTTGTAACAATGTTCTAACGCCATATCCAATCAGAAGACAACATATGTCCCCTAAAATAAAAAATACAAAAGGAAAAAGAAAAATATATATATATATATATATATATATATATAACACATAAAATTATTGGAGGTTGGCCGAACTACCTCCAATAATTTTGGAGGTGAATTGCTTGGGGGTTGGCGAATCACCCCTAAGCTTTTGAGGGTGGTTCCGATCACTCCCTATTTTAGTCACCCTAGATTCGGTTGGAGTGGGGTGACTGAACCACACTAAAGGTTATAAAAATTTGGATTAGGCTTAGGTGCTATAAAAAAATTACAACGCTTATACTGTAATTTTTTTAAGGGTTTATATTTAATTACACTATCTCTTTATTTTTTATAGAAAACTTGAAACTAAATCTTAGTGTTCTTACCTCTTTTTCCTTCAATTCTTGTGGCCTATGCATGATCCCCACCTTAATCGTTATTTCTATTTATCCTGTTTGGACCAAATTTGTTTCTTTTTCCTTCTTCTTTTCTTCTTTTTTGGCGTTCATTAATTTTTTTTTTTTTTTTAAAGTTTATATCAATTTTTCGTTTTGAGCGAAGTATTACACCCTCCACCCTGATAGCCCCACGTATTTCTCTAAATTAATTTATACCATGTATCCTTGTATTATATATTTAATGCTCAATTTGTTTTAGCAAAAAATAATTTTTAGAAAATAAATTTCTGTATTTTTTGGTATTTGGTGCGACAGAAAATAATAGTCAATAAAAAACGTTTTCTGTTTGAACCAAAAAGCTTATTTAATTTTGTAAAATAGTTTCTATTTTTTAAAACCGTAAAACATTTTATGAGTTTAAACTTTTCATTATTAAATTGTTGTACCATTACAAAAACACCACCAAACTCCGTTGGACTACCAATAAAACTCGGTCGGGACCTCGCCAAGACTAGTTGTAACACCATCGAGACTCTAACTGGACCCTACCGAACACCGTCAAGACCCTAACTGGACTTCGTCGGGACCTCGATAGGACACTGCTGGAACTTAGATTTTTTAGGATTTTTTTTAAAAAAAAATAATTATTATATTATTATTTTTATGTTGTGAATATAAATTAATTTTTATAAATTAATATGATTAAATAAAAATATAAAAAAAATATTTACAATTTTTCTTATGTGTCAAACTTAAAAAAATATTTTATTTAAAAATATTTTAAGTCAAAATAACGGAGCTTATATTATATATGTGTATATTTATAATGGACATAGTTTTCCTCCAAACTAAATTTGAGGAACTTTCTCCAATCTCATCTATAAAAATGTCATGTGTTCCTTTGCATGTGAGAAACACATGCATTTTTTAATTGTAAGGACAAAGTTAGAATAAGTACATGTATTTTTTATAATTTTTTTTCAACTTTGTCATTTCAATTAAAAAAATGCATGTATTTTTCATGTACAAAGGAACACATAACATTTTTATAGATGAAGTTAAAGAAAGTTGATTCAATCTAATTTAAAGAAAAACTCTGTCTATTCATAATTGCTACAGGCTGTTCATGTCGGGAAGTAGATAGAGCAACCACTTTTGTCCAATCATTGTGGGCGGTGGGCACGTACATGTGTGGCGTGGTTGTATCTGGGGGGAATAAATGAAGCCCGGACAAAAAGAAAAACAAAAATTGAAAAAAAAGGAAAAAAACAAGAAGGAAGCCAAATGAAGAAAAGAGAAAGTGCTTTTGTGTGAGAGAAAAGAGAGCTTTTGTGTGAGAGAAAAGAGAGAGCACCAAACAAGCCGCATATTCACAGAATTTGCAAAGCCGTGGTCCCTCTAAAGAACTGAAAGCAACACCCATGTTCTGTCCCTTGTTTTTTTTCTTCCTTTACACACTTTTCTAATATTCATCCATACCCACATTTATTCACGTCTCTAACCTTTCCCTCATTTTTTTTTATTTTAGACTATAGTTTTGCCACCTCTAGACAAGCCTTTTTTCTTCTGCACAATATCTTGACTAAAGTTAGGTGATTTGATTAAATACTTTTGGCACCCTCCAATCGGATATTGACATGTGCTGGAGTGCCGCAAAAGTTGACAAGGAAATCTATAGATTTCCCAAGAAAAGGACAAACTTAAGCACTTCATCATAACAATATATTTTCCCAAGGCTCTCAATAGTAATCTTTTTTTAGATTTCAAAATTTTTGACAATCTTGTCCATGGACCAATCAATGCCCTCTAGCTAATCTTTCAACAGGGGGCATAATTTGGGTTGTCATGTGGGTTGCAAGAAATATATGGGGACATGATGATTTCTTTAAATGGGTCAATTTATAATTAATTTATTTTTTGTCCTTAGCATGCTTTTCAATAACAAAAAAAAGGGATGTCTAATTCGATTACTTTACTTGCAATTCAATCTAACCTATCCTTAAAGTTCACATTCCTTGCAATTTGCATTTTGATGCGGAAATAAGTGACTAAAAGTCCACTTAATTAAACAAGTGTGCCCCTTAACCATTTTTTCAATCTTGAATAGAAAAAAAAAATAATAAATAAATTAAACAGCTGTAAAAATCTATATCTATTGGACGGCAGCTTTGCAAAATTTTTTTTGCATAAATCATAGGAGGGCTCCCCATCCCGCCTGCACGCGTACGTCACTCCGATGGGCTTTTTTTTAAAAAAAAAAAAAATTATAGGTGTTCTTATCGTGCAAAAATTAACATAAATATATTTCTTTATTTTTCTTAATGAAAGCAACTAGCACAAAATAAGGGGCGTAGTTAATATTTTAGATTTAGAGGGGTAAATTATAAAAAATAAATTTTAAGGGTATATTAAAAAAAAATTAAAGATTTTGAAGCAAAATTGAAATTTTTTAGGGTATATTTTAAAAAAATTAAAAAATTTTGAAGCAAAATTGAAAAAAATGAGGGTCAAAAATATATTTTAAAAAATTTGAAATTTTTTTAAAACTTTGAAGGTGTCACAGTCCCAAAGGTGGCTGTGGCTTCACCTATGCACAAAATAATGATATATAATATAAATATATTACAATTTTTGTTTTTTTATATATATTTTTAAACATTAAAGGATAAAATCGTGGTTAGAACTTTCATGTCGTAATGTAACGTAAATATGGAAAAAAATGAATATAAGACAATCGTGGCCAGTCAAATTCGGGAAATCCGGCGAAGCTTGCTCTGAGATACGTCAAAAAGCTTGTCGACTTGTCTTCCTTGGCGTTTGCAAACGTCAAAATCCGACAGTATACAATTGTAGATTTTAATGGCTGATGGTAACGGCCTTCGGAAGCTTTTACTAGTTTCTTGGTCTATGTCTCACCGACGCTTTCTTCTGGGGGGTTCTAACAGATCTGTTAGATTAGATACGTTCCATTAAATGCCAATGGCTTTAGCAGTTAGACCACGTACTCCTTAGCCCTTAGACTTGTAAAATAGAAAAATAAAAGACATTTCCACCCGATGGTAATGGCCATATGACGAAATTGCAGAAGATATGGATGATTTGTTGTCGCTTATGTTGTCCGAATATCAAATAGTTTATGTCAAAATGGAGGTAAATTTTGTTGCTTATGGTTTAGTCAAAACCGTAGTTAAATAAGTCATAAATCTTATATTTATGATATTATTTTTTTAAAGTAATTTACTCTAATTCCATGAAATGAACAACATAATTTTTTTTTTGTTTTTTTTTTAAAAACAATTGACTTTTGTGCTCACAAGACATCTCCCTTTGGCCCTTTTAGAGTAAATATACTATTTATTCAATTAAAAATCATATTTTTTCTATTTTAGTACACAATTTTTCAAATAATTTACGTACGTTTTGCTCTCTATTTCATCTATAAACTTTTACTATTCTATTTCAATATTCATTTTAATGATTTTATTATTATTATTTCTTTGAGAGGATATCAAATGTTAGAGATTTTTTAATAATTTTTATATTAGGTGAGTGAACATGACTACACGAACACTGTAGTAACTCATCAAATGTTTTAGTATTTTGTTAAGTCGGATGTAGTTCATTTTGAGTTTGTTGTTAAACCCACTCTCTTAATTTTCTATTGAGGTGCACTATCGTCTAATCCATCGACTGCCAATCTCCCAGACAAACTGAATTTCATTTTTCCCTAAAGCTCCCTTCCATGGATGCTGGTTTAGGTGAAGCTCATGCAGCCTTTTTGGTCGTCCGCCTCGCTATCTTGCATGGTTGCTCTTCTTTGTATGTAGAAGGTGACTCCTTAGTCACGATGCTAGCCATCAACAAGCTGCATTTGTGTTTTGAGTGGTCTTCTGTGGCAATCTTTGCTGATATTCTTCTTCAACTGCAGAATGGAAAGCTTCGAAAATTTTAAGATGTGCCAATTTTGATGCACATCAAGTAACTAAATAAGTCACTGTCAATCATGTTTTTTGTAGCATTCCTCCTTATTCTCCTTTTATTTATGCTCTTCGGTTTAGGAGTGACAAAGATCATCTTTTATAATTCTCATATTTCTCTGTTTTCCCTTATTCAATAAAAAAAAAAAGGTGCTTCGACAGCGTGTTGAGAGACTTATTTACTATTGTGTGCAGTGTACTTGACTACCAGGGGCCCTTCAAGTTCTCCAAGTTAGAAGGGGCCAATTTAACCAGAAGGTTAAGCCCATAACCAATAGACCAACGGATGCCATGCCTCAACCTATTCAGCCCTCGAGAGCAAGCATGAAAGGGATTGAGGAAAATTTCCACCATGCCATGTCACATAACCTCTCATATAGTATCGACGTAGGTGAGCAATTGTTGTAACCACAAAAGAGCAGGAGACCGATTCTTGTACCCCTAAGCCCATACCCTACCGAAAAAGAGGCATAAAAAGGTGCTTTATAAATAGAAATGAGACATCTGTTTTGTATACGATCTCATTCACTCATTCACTAGTCTTTTGTTCAACTTCACTAAATTATATACATTGGCTTAAGTATTAGAGTGATCATCATCGGCACACCCAACAAGTTCTTTTACCCTTTTTTATTTTTATTTTTTTATAACAAACATTCTCAATTGGAGTCTTGATATGTGGTTAATTGTAGAACATTATGGGATGCTAATGTTGCAGCTCTTTATTGGAGGGTGTAAATATCGAATTTACACTCGGTCCTTATTGAATTTAAACTTTTTTATCAAAATTATTAACAAACAATTGAAAACACAATACACAATTCAAATGTAGACTTTACAAAAAAATATTTATCACTTTTATATCACATCAAAATATTGTTTTTTTTTTTAAAAAAAAACCTTTATATCACATCAAAATACTTTTCAAACCAAAACCAAAATACATTCTTCAAAACCATTATTGTTGGTACAGTTTCCGATATAATGAACACTGAGTGCAGAAAGTGAGAGCTCCTGGAATATTTGTACAACCTGTTTAATCATAGGGGAAAAATCAGAGATCCTTGCTGGGGGTGTCCGGCGGAGGATAACTCCGATGCCTAAGTCAGTGAGGCAATCAAAAATTCAAGTGTCTGAAAGTATGATATTCATAATAAAAATCACGTATCTTTAACATTCCATTCTCCTTCCTTTTATATCTTCTCTTGGTGTCGTGCATGATTCTTTCTCCTTTCTTTTCGGGATATTCCAAGATTTGGGCGTTAGACCAACGATTTGCCGTTCCTTCTTGATTGTGGGCTATTTACTCTCAAAAAACACGAAATATCTAGGATGTGGATTCGGGGCCCTTACGACTCTCGGTGTTTCACCGAGAGTTCGTTAAACTGAATGTTGACCCACGAAATATCCGGGATGTGGATTAGGGGCCCTTATGACTCTCGGTGTTTTACCGAGAGTTACTGAACTGAGTCTTGACCCATTCCTCCTTCTATTGGGCCAAGTCTGGGCTATTATAAATGAAAGCCCAAATAGTATCGGTTAAGGCCTATTGATAACTCTAGAGAATATTTTCCCAACAATTACCCCCCAATTCCCGATCGAGACTCGACTCGGTCATGGGAATTAAGATATTATCTCATGAGACTTTCAGTCCCAGTATTTTTCTTTTTTCATCAACCTTCTTTGTCTTCTTGGGCTGGTATAACTCAGTCCACGGGTTGGTCCAAGGTTCTTTTATGTGTCATATCGCCAGGACTCTCATTCTTGACTCTGGTGCGAACCACGTGTCAATTTCCCTTATGATGCTTTTTAGGGCGCAGGTCTCGAGAAAGCCCAAAGGACCCATTTAACTCGGTTCCCTAGGGTTTCGCATCAAATCTTATCCCCATTTTCATCATTGCGCTGCCTCATTTCTCCTCGTTGGCAGGGATCATGGCTACCTCTTTATTTCCCAGAGAGCTGACAGCTATCCCTTCAGTTCCCCAAGAGCTGACACCTGCCCCTTCATTTTCCTGAGACGAGCTTAAATAGGGCCAGCCCAGTTGGATCTTCTTCTCCATTTCTTGTCGTTGCCAGGTTTCCTCCATTGTTGCCAGGTTTTTACCTTTTCTTTGTTCTATTAGTCTCCTATTATCTAACTTTTTCTCCAATCTTTCTTCGAAAAAATGTCTTCCTCTCGATCTGAAGGTTCCTCTTCCAGAGATACCGATAGCCCTCCTTATTTCCACGGCGAAGAAGACGAAGTTCCTCACATTGACGACGACTCTGTTGAGGCGGAGGATGGCGGTGCCAAGGTTGATGACGAAGCTCCTCTGAACGAAGATGGAGCTAGAGTTCCGATTTCTTACATCCCTTAGAAAGAACTAGCGAGGCAAAACTCACCTCTGCAGATGAGTCCCGATTGCGTCATAACTTCGACATTCCTCCTAACGTTTAACTTTATTTCAAAGGTTCCGATGGAAACTTTTCCGGCGGCGAGATCTGTCTTTTCGATAGGATGTTTATGGCCGGGCTTTGTCTCCCATTCCCTGCTATAGTGTAAGGGGTTATTAGGTTAGTGGGCTTTTAATGGGTTTATTAGGTTAGTGGGCCTTTATGAGTCTAATATGTTAGTGGATCCCCTAGTTGCAAATAGCTGGCAATTTCTGTTAGAAGGTTATGAGCAAGAAGAAGCAAACAACCAGCAACTCAAGAAGGCAGATATGTGTAAGGGGTTATTAGGTTAGTGGGCTTTTAATGGGTTTATTAGGTTAGTGGGCCTTTATGGGTCTAATATGTTAGTGGATCCCCTAGTTGCAAATAGCTGGCAATTTCTGTTAGAAGGTTGTAACTGATTGGGTCTATAAAAAGAGACCTACTCAGCAAAAAGGAAAAAAAAAAGAATATTTTGAGTGTTTGTTAGGAGCTGGAGAGATTGGCCTCTCGAAGAGCCATTATCATTTTAATACCAAGTTTTCTTCATCTTCTTCGTATATTACACATTTCCTACAACTATCATCTTTTGAATCTATCACTTTTCATACAATTTACACCACCAGCTTAGAAAATCCTTTACATATAGCTCGAGAGTTTTAGAATATCTCCAAGTAGCCCCAAGTCAAATCAGACCTAATGGTTAGGGAATTTTTCTCTATTTACTGAGTGCAACAATACCGAGATGGGACCATTGCTTTTCAAGTCCGGTCCAATCCACTTTTCTTGATTTTACCTCCGAGCCTCACTAGCAACAAGGAATGGAGGCATGGATACTTCTACGTCTCGGGTGGCTGGGAGTGTTCTCCCCATGAGGCCTTGTCTGATGTGCGAAGGATTCCCAAACAATGGAGGGCTCATAGCGCCAAAGGTATGAAGATATCCTTGTTCTCTCTCTCTCTCTTTTGTGCGTATATGATTTTTCACTTTACTTTCCTATTCTGAGCTCTAGGGATCCCTCGTGTAAGCCGAGACGAAGTTATCAGGGTCAATACAATGCTCGTCTTTTCCCGGGACATAATGAATGTGGAGAGGATCAAGTTCGACAACATTGTAACGACTGAGAATATGAGGAAGTATCTGGGCTATCAGATTCCTGAGAATAAGTCTGTCTGGAGGAAGAAGAGCAAACCTAAGAAAGCCCCACCACCGAGACAGGCTGTTTCCGAAAAGTCCACCAAAGCTGCATCTAAGCCACAACAGAAGGCTAAAAAAGGCGTATCCAAGCTTCCTACGAAACCCATCCCAGAAGCCAAGCAAGCATCTTTTCCTGAGGCCCCGAGAGGATCCGGTTTGGAAAATCCACTTGACCTTCCTCGGGACCCCATTTCTTGCTTGGTGCAGACTCTTTTGTCCGAGCTAAGTCGGGGTGGTGCTACTTCATCTGCTAGCAAGATACCTGACTTGGAAAACCTCTTGGCTTCTATGAGCAACGAATCTAATTCTGAGTCTGATAACCGAGAAGGCTCGGCGGAACCCCCAGTTCCAAAACAAAAAGTTATGGGTGATGCCATTCGGACTGGCCCTATTGTAGGCAGGGTCAAGACCATAGCTCAGAAGAAACTGAAGGCTTTAGACAAAGGAAAGGCTCCCATTAAGGAAAATTCAAAGAAGACGAAGACCGCTGACATGGGCATTGGCATGAGCGTTCACTTGAGCGACTTGATTGATGACGCCAGTGTCATGTATGCTGAGCCAAGCTTTCCTTTGCCTACACCTTTACCTCCTTCTAGGGACACTTTATCTCCGAGAGGTGCTGGAGGGTCTCCTATAATCGTTCATGATATTCCAGATGATTCAGACTCCACGAGATTTGGCCATGATAATTTTATCTGAGATGATGTCTCGGCAGAGCCTCCCGTGGATGTAACTGAGAAGGTTCCAGATGATCTTCCCGATCCTATTGTCTGTTCATCCAAAGCTGGCATGGACCCCCTAACTCTATCTCCGAGGAGAATGGAAGATATGCCAACTCATTCTCAAGGCCCTGTGGCTGATCAGCCTGAGGTGCCTTCAGGGGAGACTTCTACGCGAAAACCTCCAATCCGATCCCTACGAGAGGGTTTGCTTGGGTGTCCACTTGAGGCCCTCCAAGCCTTAGCTCCCAAGAATTAGCTCCGAAGGCCTGGAGCAGGTAAGACGTCTCCTGAACGATTTGCTAATATTATAGTTCATCACCAAATCGAGGTATGTAACTACACACTGATTTTTACAAAGTCTTTGTCTGCCTTCGCTTTCTCTAACTCCTTGACTTTCTTCTCGTATCAGTATGCGGTGAAGCTGTCGGTTCTGTACCGAGAGTATCAAGAACATCTGAGGGAGCATCCCCGGGAATTGTCTGAGATGCGCATGAAGCTGCGAAGCCTTGAGGGTGAAGTGCTTCGGCTGAAAGGTTGTGAAACTGATGTGAGTCAGTTCCAAAAACTTTTATCCGAGATTCAACAACGCTCTTCATCGATTGAGGCTCAGTGCGAAGAAAAAGATAGACAAATTTCTATGTTGAAGCAGCAAGCTCAAGACTATTCCATTTTGAAAGATCAGCAAGCCCAGAAGATTTCAGACTTGGAGGCTCGGTTGGACGCCTCGGAAGTGATTGTGACTTCTCTGAAAACTACTCGAGATGTCTTGAGTGAAGAGGCAAGACTTGCCAAGGCTGGGAAGGAAGAGGTTGAAGAAGAGTTGAAGACTACTACCCAAAGGTTTGAGGAAGCTGAGGGCAGACGTATATTTGAAAAAGAAGTTATCTTACTTCAAGGTTAAAACTGCTCGGTATTTCAAGCAGTTGTCCTTTCTTCCTTGGCTTCAAGACCATAGCTGGGCTCGGGGTTTCAACTGGGATTTTGAAGCTTTTCGTACTTTGGTGTTAAACCCTCAACTTTTCGATTTTGATGCTAAGTTTGTAAAGTCTGACTTCATTCCTGTTCCCGAGAGCGCTCGTGGTGAGCTTCACTACATGGGAGAAGAGTTGTTCCCTGACGTTCCGAACTGGGAGGAACGAATGGGTTATCCTCTGGATCAATCTCTACCTCAACTTCCCCCAGGTGTTTCTGATTCAGACTTTGATTCGGAAGACATGGTTTATGAGGACTCCCGAGATGATTAGGGTTCGCCTCTTTTTTGTAATCATGTATCTTTGCTCCACCATTTTGTATTAATCAATCTAAGTAAGATTCTTTTTTAGTAGACTCTTTGCTGTCTGATTTTGAGTCCTTTAAGTCTTGCTTGGATGTTTTGTAATTACCCGTATAACTGAGCTGAGACCACTTCTCAGCTAGATTATTTTTGACCGGGACCACTTTTTACTTAGTTTGATAAATCCGGGGTTGCCTAGGTTTTATCTCTGGTCTTCCGCACTTTTGTCAACTAACTTCGGTGTTTAGATGATAAAGATTTTTTTTCCGTACTTCATCAATTAACTTTGGCGTTAGATGATGAAGATTTTTTTTGTACTTCATCAACTAACTTCGACGTTAGATGATGAAGATTTTTTTCCATACTTCATCAACTAACTTCGGCGTTAGATGATGAAGATTTTTTTTTTTTCGTACTTCATCAACTAACTTCGGCGTTAGATGATGAAGATTTTTTTCGTACTTCATCAACTAACTTTGACGTTAGATGATGAAGATTTTTTTCCGTACTTCATCAACTAACTTCGGCGTTAGATGATGAAGATTTTGTTTCCCGTACTTCATCAATTAACTTCGGCGTTAGATGATGAAGATTTTTTTCCGTAGAGAATTGTAGTAGTTGACATGAACTCACCCATATTTACTTGAATGCCTTGCTTCTTTTATTGACTCCCTGAAAAAACAGCAAAAGAAGATACAATAATTTCTATGGGTAATATTTTTTCAAGTGCTCCACATTCCATGGTCTGGGAAGTTGCTTGCCCTTTGCTGTCTGCAGATGATAGGCTCCCTGTCGATGACTTTTGACTACTTGGTACGAACCTTCCCAGGTTGGTCCGAGCTTTCCCTCGGTTGAATTTTTGGTAGCAATAGTTACTCTTCTCAGGACCCAATCTCCGAGCTTGAAACTTCTGGGCTTCACTTTTTTGTTGAAATACTGGGCTGATTTTTGCTGATAGGCGGCCATTCACACCGTTGCTTCTTCTCTTTTTTCTGGTAATAAATTGAGATGTAAGTTGATTCCAGCGTTGTTGAGTCCAGGATTGTAGTGAGATACCCTGAAGCTGGGAGACCCAATCTCTGCCGGGATGACTACTTCTGTTCCAAATGTGAGGGAGTAGGGCGTCTCACCAGTGGGGTTCTGGTTGTCGTGCGGTAGGACCACAAGACTTCTGAAATAAATTCCACCCAAGCTCCTTTCTTCTCGGTCAGCTTTTTCTTCAGTATTTTCATGAGAGTCTTATTTGTGGCTTCTACCTGCTCATTTGCCTGTGGATGTCCCGATGAGGAAAAGAAATTTCTGATATGAAGCTTTGCACACCACTTTTTGAACGGATCACAATCGAATTGCCTGCCATTGTCGGTGACGAATGCATACAAAATTCCATATCGGCAGACTATTGATTTCCATAGAAAAGTTTTGATATTCCTTGTAGTAATTGTGGCTAAGGCCTCCGCTTTTGCCCATTTGGTGAAATAATCCACAGTTGCTACAAGAAATTTACAGGCCCATTTTCCGAGTGGGAGTGGTCTCACAATGTCGACCCCCTATTTAGCGAAGGGCCATGGTGATGAGATTGGACTTAATTCTTCTGGAGAGATTTTTTCATCTCGGGCGAACCGTTGGCACTTGTCACAAAGTTTGACCAGTGCTGCTGAATNAATTGCCTGCCATTGTCGGTGACGAATGCATACAAAATTCCATATCGGCAGACTATTGATTTCCATAGAAAAGTTTTGATATTCCTTGTAGTAATTGTGGCTAAGGCCTCCGCTTTTGCCCATTTGGTGAAATAATCCACAGCTGCTACAAGAAATTTACAGGCCCATTTTCCGAGTGGGAGTGGTCTCACAATGTCGACCCCCTATTTAGCGAAGGGCTATGGTGATGAGATTGGACTTAATTCTTCTGGAGAGATTTTTTCATCTCGGGCGAACCGTTGGCACTTGTCACAAAGTTTGACCAGTGCTGCTGAATCACCGTTCATTTTAGGCTAGTAATATCCGGCCCTGACCGCTTTGTGAGTGAGCATCCGACTTCCTATGTGACTTCTACAGATTCCTTAATGTATCTCTTTGAGGACGTATTCGCCCTCGGAGTTTGACAAGCACTTGAGGAGAGGTAGGGTATAACCCCTCTTGTATAGAAAATCTCCATTGAGAGTGTATCTTGCTGATTGCATCCTAATTTTTTGAGCCTCCTTCTTATCTTCAGGGAGATTCCCGTCTTTCAAATACTGAATAATTCCCTTAGCCCATTCCGGACTAAGATCCTCGGTGTTGATGTGCATCATATCATTATGTTCATCAATGGAGGGACTAGTCAGGATTCGTACCTTGTGCTTGAATGCGTCGATTTCTTCATCTGATCCAGATCCTATCCAAGCTAGGGCATCAGCTCTAACATTTTCTTCTCTCGGGATTTTTGTGAAGACTGTCTTGTTGAAATAGGCTCGGCTCTCCTGGACTTTAGCAAGATACTTGATCATCTTATCGCTCCGAGCTTCGTAGTCACCCTGGATGTGGTCGACTATTACCTGGGAGTCACTTTTGACTTCCAGATTTTTAGTTCCCAGATCTTTGGTTATTCCGAGACCAGTGAGGACCGCTTCGTATTATGTTTCATTATTGGTGGTGGGGAAATCCATTTTGATGGCGAATTCCAGTTCTTCTTTTTTCGGGCTTATTAGCACTATTCCCGTTCCATTCCTGGTATTCGTGGACGATCCGTCTACATAGACTACCCAAGTTTCACCCCTTGGTAGCTCTTCGTTTCCGGGACGTTACAGAATTTTACCAAGAAGTCTGCCATTGCTTGTCCTTTGATGGTGGTTCTCGGGTGGAATTTAATATCGAACTCCCCAAGCTCTATTGCCCAATTGATTAGTCTTTCTGAGATGTCTGGCCTTTGTAAAACTTTCTTCATGGGATATTCGGTGAGGACTCTGATAGCATGCGCTTGGAAATATGGCCGTAATCTCTGAGCTGAGACTACCAAGGCGAATGCCCATTTTTCTAACCGAGGATATCTTTCCTCAGCTCCGTAGAGTGCTTTGCTGGTGAATTAGACCGATCTTTGGATTCCCTTATCTTCTCGGATCAGGGCTGAACTTACTGCTGAAAGTGACACTGCCAGATATAGGTATAGTATCTCCCCCTTGGTTGCTTTGCTCAAGAGTGGTGGATTACTCAGGTATTCCTTTAATCTTTCGAAAGCTTCCTCACATTCTTCGCTCCAAATAAATGCTTTCATGAGAATTTTAAAGAAAGAGACACTTATCTGTAGATCGAGATATGAATTGGTTTAGTGTCGCTATCCTCCCGATTAGTTGTTGTAGTTGCTTCATAGTCTTTGGAGGATGCATGTCTAGCACTACTTGTATCTTCTCGGGATTTGCCTCAATCCTTCTCTATGATACCATGAATCCTAGAAATTTTCCATAAGATACGCCGAAGGCGCATTTGGCGGGATTCAGTTTCATCTGATATTGTCTCAGTGTTCCGAAAGTCTCTACCAGGTCTTCCACATGGCTTCTCGATCGGATGCTTTTGACGAGCATATCGTCTATGTATACTTCTACATTCCACCCGATCTGCTCTCGGAACATTTTGTTTACTAGCCTTTGGTAGGTAGCCCCATCGTTTTTTAATCCGAAATGCATCATTTCGTAACAATTCAACCCCCGGTTAGTGATGAAAGAAGTTTTTTCTTGATCCACCTCATGCATATGTATTTGATTATACCCGGAGAAAGCATCCATGAAGCTGAGGAGTTCATGGCCTGAGGTTGAATCCACCAATAAATCTATCTGAGGCAGGGGGAAGCTGTCTTTCGGACATGCCTTATTGAGGTCGGTGAAGTCCACGCATATCCTCCACTTGCCATTCGCCTTCTTTACCAGGACTACATTAGCTAACCACTCAGGGTAGTCCACCTCTCAGATGAAACCCGCTTGCAGCAGTTTCTCCACCTCGGCTGCAACTGCTTGATTCCTTTTCGAGGCAAAGCTTCTTCTTTTCTGTTTTACGGGTCTGTGGCTTGGATCTACGTTGAGTCGATTAGCTATCACCGAGGGCTTTACTCTAGGCATATCTTCGTGACTCCATGCGAATACATATGCGTTCCTTTGTAGGAATTCCACCAGTGCCTCCTTTTGTTCCTGGGATAATTGTGATCCGACCCTGATTTTCTTCTCGGAATCGTCGATCTCAAACTCTTCCAGTTCTTCAATCGGTTCCCCTGATATTGGTTGCTATCTGCTTCCCTCCTTAGCTCCTTTTATGAGACTGGATTTCTCCGACAATTCTTTGAAAGAAGTATTATAGCACTGATGTGCTATCCACTGGTCACCTCTGACTTCTCCTACTCCTTCCTTGGTTGGGAACTTCATCTTGAGATGAGCGGTTGAGGTTATAGCTTCCAACTCATTCAAAGCAGCCCGACCCATGATGGCGTTGTATGCGGAGGGTCTGTCGACTACCAGGAATTTGACCATGATGGTCCTTTGTCTCGGGTATTCTCCTGGAGTCACTAGGAGTTCAATGGACCCCACAGGATAGACCTGCTCTCCGGAGAATCCCACAAGGGGGGATGCTGCTGGGATGATCTTGTCTCGGGAAATTTCGAGATGTAAGAAAGCTGACCAGTAAAGAATGTTAGCAGAGCTTCCGTTATCCACCAAGATGCGGCGGACATTGTGGTTTCCGATCTGTATTGAGACAACCAATGTGTCCGTGTGTGGTCGACTCACTCCTGCATAATCATCATCGGAGAATCCAATGACAAAGGAATCTTTCTTCCGTGTTTTAAGGGGTCGATCCACAGTGTAAACTTCCCAGCTTTTTGCTTGTCGGCCATAAGCTTTTCTTGCTGAATTAGTCTCACCTCCCCCCGCGAATCCCCCGGATATTGTTCTGATCTCTCCCAGGACGTGCCGGTTTGCTTGGCCATGGCTTCTGCTTCGTTCCCATCTCGGTTCTTCTCGTCTTCGTTCATGATTTGGAGCCTCTTCTCGCCTGTCTCGGTCTCGGGGGTTTGGTAGCGTCTAGGCTCTATAATCCCTGTGTGGGTACCTTTAAGGCCGATTGTTCTTCGGTGGATATTGTCGAGGTTGGTCCTCTCTCCTTGGGTATTGCAGAGGATGGCGTTCCTCTTCTGGGTTGTGATCTCGGTGGTCCCTTTGGTCCACCAGAAACTTGACGAGCCTTCCGTTCCTAATATGTTTTTCGATCAGCAACCGCAAGGTGATACACCCTTTGGTGGTATGACCATTGGCCTCATGGTAGGCGCAGTATTTGTCTTGGTTTTTGAGCAGTGGCTCCCCCACTATCTTCGGAGGGTGAACAAATCCCGGGTCCTTCTTGATTTCCATGAGGACTTCTGTAATATCAGTATTTAAAAGAGTGAAATTGTATTCACTGTACCTCTTATGAACTTGGGGGCCGGTTATGGCTTGAACTTCGGGTTCCTTCTTCTTCTTCTTCTCGCCTTCCTTCTAAACTGAAGCTGGTATTTGCCGAGAGAGCCTAAGCTCTCTGAGATTTTCTTATTGGTTGATGAACTCTTCCGCTTTGTCAATGAATTCTTGAAGATTGTATGGCTGTTTCTTAGCTAGCTCCATCATCAGGGCTCCGCTAGGATGGATTCCTTGAAATAGTGCTGCAAAGGCCATCTCATCGGTGACGTTATCTAAAGACAGCTTCTCTTGGTTGAACCTCATGATATAGCTTTTCAGTGATTCGTCTTTTCCTTGAACCAATGTCAACAAGTGGCCGGAAGACTTCTTGCGTTTTCTTTCTGCAAAGAATTGGATCAGGAATTTTCTCCCCAGTTCTGCAAAGCTATCTACAGAACTTTGGGTATTTTCCTGAACCAATCTCAGGCATTTCCTCCCGAGGTTAGAGGAAAAGCTCGACAAGTCACCTCATCCGATGTGCCATGGAGATCGAGATGGGCTTGGTATTGATTCAAGTGCTCGATTGGATCTTCTTTCCCGGTAAAGATCGGGATGCTGGGCACTTTGAATTTATCAAAAAAGCGCATGGCAACAATCCTCTCGGTGAATGGTGAGGCTATTCCCTGTAGTAGATTATCTACTACGGAGGTTTTACCTTTACCATCTTGCGAAGATTCTTGTAGGAGGTCACATTTTTTCTCCAAGGCTGCCACCACCTCTCTCAATTTCTTCACACCCTCTTTGGTCTTCCGGCGTTTTCCTGCCTGGATTGAGGGTTCAGGGTCTCCCCCTTGGTTCTCACTTAGATGATTCAAAGGTTCTGGGCCGCCTCCTCGATTATCGTTCACATGGTTGTGGCTACTATGCTCTTCGCCATTTCCGGTTTGTTGTCGCAACGTGGCATTGATCCGTTGTAGTTCTTCCATATCTTTTTGCATCCATTTGATGGTTGCTTGTAATGTAGCCACATCTGAGGTTTGGCAGGTGAAACCTCTGCATTAACGGTTTCCTGAGGAGGAGCTCCAGCATTCTGGGTTGAACGAGTGGTCACCATTACGGTTTTGATTTGCTGAAAACAATCTTGAATCGTTCCCATAGACGGCGCCAAACTGTTGGTACAGTTTCCGGTATAATGAACACTAAGTGCAAAAAGTGAGAGCTCCTGGAATGTTTCTACAACCTGTTTAATCACATGGGAAAAATCAGAGATCTTTGCCGGGGGTGTCCGGTGGGGGATAACTCCGATGCCTAAGTCAGTGAGGCAATCAAAAATTCAAGTGTTTGAAAGTATGATATTCGTAATAAAAATCACGTACCTTTCACATTCCATTCTCCTTTCTTTTATATATTCTCTTGGTGTCGTGCATGATTCTTTCTCCTTTCTTTTCGGGATATTCCGAGATCTGGACGTTAGACCAGCGATTTGCCGTTCCTTCTTGATTCTGGGCTATTTACTCTCAGAAAACACGAAATATCCGGAATGTGGATTCGGGGCCCTTACGACTCTCGGTGTTTCACTGAGAGTTTGTTGAACTGAATGTTGACCCACAAAATATCCGGAATGTGGATTCGGGGCACTTATGACTCTCGGTGTTTTACCGAGAGTTGCTAAACTGAGTCTTGACCCATTCCTCCTTCGATTGGGCCAAGTCTGGGCTATTATAAATGAAAGCCCAACTAGTATCCGTTAAGGCCCATTGATCTAGGGAATATTTTCCCAACAATTATCAATATCAGTTTCTTTTTTTTTTTGTTGTAAAAATGTATTGATGTTAAAAGAAAAAAAAAGGGGGGGGGGGATGCTTTGGCTCATTATTGATCCTATCTCTCCACTATCTTGTCATTTATTTATTTATTTTTGTTTAGAAAAATATGGGAGAGATGGGCAAAAAATGGTGTGGGGAATGAGCCATAGCCTTTATAAAAAAGGAAAAAAGAAAAGAGCTTTAGATGCCAATAGCATCATGAATTAATGTTAAGAGTAATTCAATTCAACAACTCTAGGCTGCAATTCTTTAGGGTTTATATCCTATAGATTGCAAAGCTCAATGCTTACAAAAGAATAAAACTTTTAAAGAATGCCAGTTGTAACTTAGAATGCTGGTCAAGGAACAGGAGCCCATTGATTGAAGGACTTTGCTTACTCTAGGGATAAGAGAATTTGTCGGCTGTCCTTTTTTCCGCCATTGGCTACTCTTTGAGGCTTTTTGGGCGACCCAATATTCCTCTGGTACGGCCCGCACGTGATCATCATCTACATAATTTCCAAAATGCCCCTCCCCTCAATTACTGAGGTTGTTCGGCATACGGTATTCTAATTAATTATCAAAGGGTATTACTGGAATTTCTCATAAAGAAAAGAATAGTACTGTAGTCTCAATTTAGGTGCATTCTTATCGGGAAGTTGGAAATCGAGAAAGTGATTTGTCCAGCTGGTCCAAACGTCGTCGTCTGGAGCCCTACCTTGTAATTAGCAATTCTTGCCTTGTCAAGATCATTTTTTCCATAGAACCTCTTCTTCTGTCTTTTGCATAACAGAAAGTGAAATGTGGAGTGTGTGATATTGACTGATTTCACGTTAGAGAGAGAAACTTTGGGACTTTTTTTTTTTGGGTGCTTAGCAAAGGTTTTTGGTGCAACTTTTTTATAGTTAAAAAAGTTGTGTACATGTTTAAAATCAAAAATTGACAGTTAAGTTCAAAAATGCAAATTTTTGCCAAAGTAAAATGACGGAGAATTACAACTTTTACTTATAATTATTTATAAATTTAATTATTTAGTAATTAATATAATCGTCACGTCGAATAATACCAAATTTGTTATAAAAGTCTTTGTCTCAAAAACATGTTTTAGAAAAAAAAGGGGTGTGAGATGATTTTTCAACCCCCTACTTTTAGGTCCAAAATTTTTTCATAAGTCCTTTTTTTTTTTTTTTTTAAAAAAAGAAACAACTGCAAACAGGCCCTTAGTTGCATTCATCTTCGTTTTCGTTTATATGATTATATATATATCATTCATTTTAAATCTTCACCTGCCCCGCATTATACACAGACCTGTTAACACCGTTTGAAAAGGAGGGGAGGGGAGGGGAGGGGAGGGGGGGGGAGGATTGCTTTGCTCAAAAAACTCTTTCTTTTTATATATTTTTTATTTGAATAACATTCCCCACTTTTCAATGACATTTTGTTGGTGTGGGGACGGGGGGTAGTACACAGAGAGATTTATTATTGACTTTAAAAAAAGCTTTAAGCACTTGATTTTGCTTCAAAAAGATTGTTAAAAAGGTACCCTTTTTCTTGCCTTTCTCGTTCCCCATTATTAGTTTTCTTCAATTTAGTACAACTATTACTTTCACTAAATCTGAACCCTATAGTTAACACTATCATTTTCCACTTCCATTTTCTTTTACTACAACAGTTCCCACTTCCCACACCTCTATTATTCTCTTCTTTCTCTATATTATTGGGTTCCATGTGAAAGGTTCACTCTTTTGGGTCCTCATATTATTGAGTGTTCTGTTTTGTGTTCTCTATTCCGAGCTCTTGTTACTGGGTTTCTGCAGGATTTAAGATCTGGGTTGTGCTTTAGATTTGGTTTTTATACAGCTTTTCTGTAGTAACTTGGTTCTTGTAATTTTTGTGTCCTAGAGAGTTTTAGAGAGAGAGAAAGTTCTAGAAAGAGAGAGATCAATGGCAGGGGGAGGAGGAGGTGGTGGTGGTGGAGGTGCAAAAGTAGATGAGCCACAGCCACACCCGTCAAAGGATCAGCTACCCAACATTGCTTACTGCATTACCAGCCCACCTCCATGGCGTGAGTATCTCTCCCTCATCCGCAAGTTTCTTTTTATTTTTTGTTTTGTGCTTGCCTTTTAACTTGGATTCTGAATTGTAGTTCCTTTTTGGAAAGTTAGTGCTAGATTATTCATGGTGGGTCTTAGTTTCTAACTCTGATTCTTCTGAATCTACCTGGTATATTTAAGGCAGGTTTTGTTATAATAAGTTAGTTTGATTTCGGATACGTTATCTCTGTGTTGAACCGTTCAAAGCATCTTTTCTGGTCTCTCTTTTTCTTTGGCAGATACCCCTCTTTTCAATAAAGTAAATTTCTTAATATTTTGGAACAAACCTCGTTGTTGTACTGACAAAATCTGATCTTGTTAAAAAAAAAAAAAAGAACTGCTTTTCACTGAACTTGTGTAGCTTTTTTTTATGGGAAATTTTCAGTTTTTTTTTTTTTTTTGATATTTGCTTTTGTTGATGCTAGCTTTACTGTTTCGGGAACTCTGGAGTGTTCTGTCACCAGGTTCCATGCTATATGCCTATTTCTAAGTTGGTTGCAGCCATTTTGGTTCCTTTTTGATTTTGTTAATTTTGAATTCCCTTTTAAGAAATTTTTTTCTACTTATTGTTTTGTTTTTGTTTTTGTTTTTTGTTTTTCGTTATTCTCCACTGGTTCTTTTGGACTCTCATTTTAAGGCTCATCTCCACACAAGAATACCTCTTTCTGACCATTTGGGGATGGCTGCCCTTACCATCATTAGTGATTTTGATCTACGCAGAAACATTTTAGTTCAATTATATTGTAATAATAGCTTAAAGATAAGGTAATTTATTTATTTTTAAATTACTTCAGTGCCTTTGGTTTCAATTTTTTTCGTTGCTTTCATTTGTAAATCATTAAAAGACTGCTGTTATGGGCATGATGCAGCTGAAGCTATCCTTCTTGGATTTCAACACTATCTTGTGATGCTTGGCACTACGGTTCTCATCCCCACTGCTCTGGTTCCCCAAATGGGAGGTGGAAATGTAAGCCTTTGGAGATTTTTTATTGTTAAATGTTGATTTCAATTAAATATTGGAATTTTCTTAAGGGTATAATTATGACTGAAACCACATATTCCGTTGTTGTAGGAGGAGAAGGCCAAGGTGATCCAAACCCTACTCTTTGTTGCTGGTTTGAACACATTGCTGCAGACATTGTTTGGGTCTCGACTGCCTGCTGTCATTGGAGGGTCATATACCTTTGTCCCAACCACAATTTCGATTATCCTTTCTGGTCGATTCTCCAGTGTCCAAGACCCTATAGAGGTTTTGTGATCTCAAAACCATTCTAGAATATTTGTTGGTATTTCTATAATTTGCTGAATTGCTTGTTAATATGGTGTACATGTTTAGTGCAAGTATGGCACATAACTAGTGCCCAGCATGGGATATTGCTGGAAATAATTTATCTTCAGTTTCCCTTCAATTGGACTAGCATGCAATCAATGCCAAAACTCTAAATGCTTATCATGCCTTACTATAATCCATTTGGAAAAAAAATAAAGAGGAAGATGAATATCATGCATTCAAACTTCACATAAATCTAATTGATGTTTGCACCAGCATGGTTGTAACCATGTCACCATGTCTTGATGCCTAATACAGAAATTTAAGAGGACAATGCGGGCAATCCAGGGTGCTGTTATTGTTGCTTCAACTATTCAGATTGTCTTAGGCTTCAGTGGCCTTTGGCGCAATGTTACAAGGTTAGTTCAGAACGCATACAAATATATTAAATGAAACAATCCTGAGCAACTTGGGGATTTTGTTTCCCTTTTCTCCCCTGGTAAATAATTTTAATTAGCTGGGGTTCTGTTTGCTTTGGCCTCATATGAGAGCGTTTTGTAAAATGCCCCATTGAACTATGTCATTTTCCATGGATTAATTTTCGTTGGTATTAACTAATTTTAATTTAATTACACCAAATCAATTTGATTTCTGAAAAAGAGATTATTTAAGCTCATCAGCTTCATACTGACGCATTTCAGCATTTTCTCCAAAAGAGTCTGCATCAACACAAATAACTGAATACTCTATACTGATTGTTTTCTTATTACAGTTTGAAAAGTCGTTTGGTTTGATTTTTCCATTTCCTCAGGTTTTTAAGTCCACTTTCAGCTGTTCCTTTGGTAGCATTAGTTGGATTTGGGCTTTACGAGTTTGGTTTTCCTGGGGTAAGACTTCTTTTGCTGCATTGTGCACTCACGTACACATTAGATATTTTGTTACTTTTGGATGCTAACTCTTGCCATGAATCTCTAGGTTGCGAAATGTGTGGAGATTGGACTGCCAGAGCTTATTATTTTAGTTTTTATTTCACAGGTACTGGTATTTAATGTGTCACACATCCAGTTCGTACAGTTTTGAATTTATTATGTTCTATAATTTCTTGCCTTCTATGAATTATATCTGTAAGCTTACAGAGTAATGGTTATTGTTAGGCTAAGATTCTTATTGTCTTACTCTTTATGCAGTATATGCCCCATGTGCTACATTCAGGAAAACATATCTTTGACCGTTTTGCAGTAATTTTCTCAGTGGTGATTGTTTGGATATATGCTCACCTACTTACTGTAGGTGGGGCATATAATGGTAGAGCGCCAAAAACACAAATGAGCTGTCGCACTGATCGTGCTGGACTTATAAGTGGTGCTCCATGGTAAGTATAGGTTGTTTCAATGAAGAAATTTCCATTTCAACATTTCTTCTGTGATATCTGTCAATTCAATTTTGGAGTCACAAAATACAAGGCCTTGATATGGGCTTTGTATGACTGTTTTTATTTATAATAGTCCTTGGAAATCCCTTTCAATAATCATGAATTTGTTAGGCAAGCTGTTTATGGATATTAATCCTCTATTTTCAAGACTTTCTTGTTCATTAAAGTATGTACCAAAAACTCTTTCAATTGAATTGTGTAGTTTAGTGGTAGTAGAAAATAGGTCTGGGTAATTTATAATTATTTGATTCATGATTGGGAGGTGGAAGCCTTTGCCTTGTTCTTCAGGGTGTTGTATTTAGCAAAAATGAGATGGGAAGGGGAGGACAAGTTGTGGTGGGTCACTTCCAAAAGAGGGCTGTTTGGTGTTGAATCTTTCTATAGTGTCATGGGTTGTCATGATGGCTTCCGTTTCCCTTGGAAAAGTGTTTGGGGACTAAGTTTCCTTTGAGGGTGACCTTTTTTGGTTGGTTGGTGGCCATAAGAAAGATTCTTTCCATGGACAATCTTTGGAAGCAGCACATCATTGTGATTTACCATGGACAATCTTTGGAAGCAGCACATCATTGTGATTGATTGGTTTTGTATGTATAAAAGTAATGGGGAGTCTGTGGACCGAATTATGCTTCATTGTGAGGTTGTTTGTGCCATTTGAAATGCTTTTTATTCTCAGTTGATTTGGGTTGTCTTGGGGTATGCCTAATTGAGTAGTCGATTTGTATGCTTGTTGGTGGACTGCTGGCAGTACTCGGTAGTGTTATTGTGCGGAAGATAGTGCCTTTGTTCATTTTGTGGTGTCTTTGGAGGGAAATGAATGATAGAAGTTTTAAGAATCGTGAGAGGACTTTGGATTAGATTAAGTTTTTATTTTTCAGCGCATTGTATCTTTGGACAACTAATTTTTTTCTCCTTTGGTAATTAATTATTATGATTTTTTTGTTCTTTTTGCCCTTACTAGCTAGGGGGAATTTGAGTTTCCACACATACGGTTTTTCAAATGATTCCTCAGTTCAAACAAAGAACAAGACATTCAAATTTTGTATTGAGAACTGAGAAGTATGTTCTCAAGTATCGATTATATTCTTCAAAAGTACCTTAAACACTTTACATCATTAAGTTGCCAACCTCAGTTAGTTGACAAAGGATTCATAGAGCTGAGCCCATTAGTTGGTATGCGTAGTTTCAGCTGAGTCATCATCATTAACTTTTGTTGCATCATATACAGGTTCTTGTATCGAACCAAACCTTGGATAGAAGTGATATTATTTTATTTATAGTTTGATTACAACCTTAAGTTTGGTTCGCTATTATGTTTACTTATCTAAAAACATAAATTAGTATTTGGTTTGATACTTGACATGAGTGAGAAAGAATTAATTCTTGGAATATGAGTTTGCAGGATAAGAGTGCCATATCCCTTTCAATGGGGAACTCCTTCATTTGATGCCGGTGAAGCCTTTGCCATGATGATGGCTGCTTTTGTTGCTCTTGTAGAGGTGTGCTTTTTTCTGTGTTTTCTTCTTTGGAATGCTTCAAACTAAGTAGAAAATGCATTATTTCATTAATGTTGTTAATGGCAGCGCTGGTAATTTATTTGTACTCTTGCAGTTATTTCTTATGACTTCCTTTGAAGTCCATTAATGAGCTGTTGATGAAGGACTAGAATATTCACCATCAGTAGAGCTCCCATGTTATCTTAAAATTATATGAATATCATAGTTGTGCATGAGTGGACAATTTAACCCTTTTAAGCAGTATGATGTTCTTCTGTTAAGGACTAATATTTCATTATCTGAATGCTTGTCTCTGATGATGTTAATGTTATTTGATCTCTTGGAGTTGACTCATTTCTCATATAAGTCCAATGATTTGAGCAGTCCACTGGTGCTTTCATGGCGGTATCAAGGTATGCAAGTGCGACTCCGTTGCCACCTTCCATTTTCAGCCGTGGAGTTGGTTGGCAGGTAATTATAAACGCTTGTCCCATCATATTTAAGTAATGTGACAAACTTGATGATGCAAAATTGAGGTTCTAGCTGTTCTTTTGCATGTATCATGGTGTGGATCATTTCCAGCTTAACTTCTATTGAAATAAATAAGAGAAGGTGGTTTTAACATTGTGCTATGAACCTTATATTATAGACTGGTATCACTTTTCTTCCATGTGCTTTAAATCCCCCCCCCACCCTCCACAAAAAAAAAAAAACAGAAAAAAGAGAGGGGAAAAGAGAAAAGAGTGAGGCTTTTTTCTGATCTCGCACAGGCACATACACACATAAGGAAGAAGAAGAGAACATAAATGCACCGATTTATTATAAGAAGAACAAGAGAAGAAACAGAAAATTCCACCATAGGGGATTATTAGGGGTGTATATTTTGATTTATGTTAATACTTCCCCTTCATCCCCTTTATGTTCCTACCAATGTTCAAACCTGAGCCTGTCCATGTTTGTTGAGTATGCTATCCGAACTACCTGATCTGATCAAACAATTCTCTTAATGAAAAAAGATTTGGTTCAAAAATATAAAGATGAGCACCCTCAATAAAATGGTTGAAAAATTGAAATCATAAGAAAAATATAGGTGCAACATTTAGACAATTATCGTATTATCGTATTACTCATTGAGTCTCTGGGTTGGTTTCTGAAGTTTACAAATAATTATGGAACTTGGCCATGTGACTTTTCATTATGATAATGCTCCTGTAGGTCAAATATAACTATGTTCAATACCATTATGCAAGTGTTGTGAAGTTCAATTTCAAGTGAGAATTGGATTCTTATTGTGCATTAATTGTTTTTGCTCACAGGGAGTTGGCATCCTGTTGTCTGGGTTGTTTGGAACGGGGAATGGATCCTCTGTATCTGTGTAAGACTCTTAATAGGGAAACATACATGTTATTTGACTATTCTATTCCCATTAAGCAAAAAACTGAGGACTTTGCTTGGCTGATGTACAGAGAGAATGCTGGTCTCTTGGCCTTGACTCGTGTTGGCAGTCGAAGGGTAGTGCAAATATCGGCCGGATTTATGATTTTCTTTTCCATTCTTGGTAAACTCTTGATGCATGAGATGTTCTCAGCCAGATGAAAATTGAATATTATTATCAATTGGCCTTTTTTTGTGAACATTTTGTTCCTGTTATCATTCTACTTTTCATCATTGTACAGGGAAATTTGGAGCAGTCTTTGCTTCAATCCCAGCACCTATTATTGCTGCCCTATACTGTCTTTTCTTTGCTTATGTTGGTACGTCTCCCTGATTTAACAGGTTAACAAGCAGACATGTGGACATCTGATTCATTTTTATCATTCTCAGTTATTCTTATCGTGCATGCGCAGGTGCGGCGGGCCTTAGTTTTCTTCAGTTCTGCAACCTAAACAGCTTTAGAACAAAGTTCATCTTGGGCTTCTCCATCTTCATGGGCTTGTCCATTCCACAGTACTTCAATGAGTACACAGCAATCAATGGTTATGGTCCAGTCCACACAGGCGGAAGATGGGTATGCAAGACATGTCAACCCTGAATCTATCCTGATCCTACTAAGCTTTTCTTATAATCATGTCATGGTCTTGAGCTCCACTAACAAAAGCATGCCTCTTTCTTTGGCAGTTCAACGATATTGTGAATGTCCCTTTATCATCGGAAGCTTTTGTTGCGGGCTGTTTGGCATATTTCCTGGACAACACGCTGCACCGGAGGGACAGTACAGTCAGGAAAGACAGAGGTAAACATTGGTGGGACAAGTTCCGGTCCTACAAGGGTGATACAAGGAGTGAGGAATTTTATTCACTGCCCTTCAATCTAAACAAGTATTTCCCGTCTGTGTGATAACAAGCATCACTGAGTTAACTATGAGGTCATCTTGTCATAAATTTCTCTGTTGAAGGTTCTCAAAGCTCTTTGTGGAATCTTGTTATAAATCATTGTTGTCTCTATTACCTGTGAATCTTGTTTACACGCTAAAGCAGTATAAGATTAGCCTTTCCCTCTATAGGATGCCTTAGAGCATTTATTTAATTGTTTTCTTTGCTGTAAATCCAACTGCAGAACTGGATTGAACAAGCACTTAAGTAGTTTTATTCCTCTCCATCCTTTTCACTTTGTTCTGATTTTCTTTTATAGTTATCAGTACCTCTCTGTCCATTTCACTTTGACCTAAGTCGTTTAAGTATTATGATTTTGAATGATATTTTAACTGCTTGATTTGTGAGCTTCCTTGTGGAGATTATGTTTTTGAATCACATTTTGCTTGTACAATGACTTAAAATCTCTTTTAACCTAGTTACATTTGAGCATAAAATAGTCTAGCGAGGATTAAGCATCCCCAATCTCCTAAACAAGATAGAAGTAAGGCCAAGCTTCTGTAATTCCTTTTCCTGCAAAGACACCATTAAAGGTAAGACGACATCATTTTTCACTCCACTGCACTTTGAAGACAGTGGTAGAATTAAAGTCTTTTTTCTTTAATACTCTTTTCCTCTTAGCAATTGCTTTACACTTTCCTAATATGCTTGATTTTTTATGTTTTTCTTTATTTTTTTTAATTTTTAATTTTTAATTTTTTTTGGTATACTTCCTTTTCTCTGGATTGCGCTTAGTTTTTTAATAAAATTTTGATTGCTTATAAAAAAAAGAATAATTTTAGATTCAACTCATGGAGCTCCAGACCCCACACTAATTTAATTTTCATGGAAAATTCAAACTTCAAGTTGCAAACTCTGCAAGGAACTAGGAATTGGAACCAAGAAGTGCCAGATTATAGGGGATTGGTGCTGAAAATATGCAGCATGTTAGGTTTGAGGATGCTGTGGTATCTGCATGTCATTTTCTAGCGGGTGAAATTGGGTTTGATAGGCCATAGAATTGAGCACCCGATAATTGACGAGTCATTTCTAATTAATCAGGTGACGGCACTCCAAATTGATTTGAATTGTGACAGGCACCTACCTCGCCAAGAGTATATTATGGAGGGGGGACCAGGTCCCTGCAATTCGGGGAATTAGGGTTGTTCATCTGGAATGAACAGACTGAATTGAGCCACGTTAGCCAAAAAAAAAAAAGGGAGGAAAAATGCAATGAGCGGTCTGGCCACCCCTTAAGATGCCCAAACCTGTACACCACCACCCCCAGGTTCAGGGGGTGGTGGTTCACAGGGTGGCTGACCACCTTCTCACCCACCCAAGGAGGTGGTCGACCACTTCTCAAGGGTATAGCTAGTTACCCCAAGGTATGGTCCGACCACTCATTTACTATTTTTTTTTTTATCTTAAAAGGGTTGATGGAGCTCAATTCGGACTGTTCTTTTTGCCTCAATGGCCGAATTCTCCAAGTTGCAAGGAACCCTGATCTGAGCCAAATGACCTTTATGTGCCAAGAATAACCTAGGGGCGAGGAACCATGTGAAAACAATTGCTTTTAGGTCCAATCAAATGTTGTAAGTAAATGGACACCAATTATGATGCTAGTTTTAGGCTCCTAATATGGCTTAGATGTTGATGGGGTTGAGGCTTGGGTCTTAACTAGTTGAATTCCAATGCTTCATTATTTTGGTAATTCAAAATTTTACAATCTCCAAGAAATGGACCACCCCTGCCTTAATAATTGTCTTATAAGGGCATATTCTTCTTATTATTGTGACATTTAAAGAATAGATTGTAATCATTTCATTCAAAGAAGGGGAGCTCATTATGGACGATAAGCATATTCAAATGTGCCCACAACCACAAGCCATTTTTAATATATTTGAGTTTTGCTTGCTTCTAGTGAAAAATTGGTTGGAGATCTTCTGTAAAAAAATAAATAAACGGTGGAGATTGAATGATCGAGGGATTTATTTTTTTCACAAGGAAATTTCAGTGTTTTTACTTTTGTAGTTAAAAAATAAAAAAATAAAAATAAATAAAAAAAAAAACCAAAAAACAAAATCTACCCTCTTCAACCTCCACAGAAATTGGCTAAGTGCCATTAGATTTTCAAGGTCCAACTATCAGTCTACCTAGCTATTAGATGGTTAGAGTAGGTCCGACAAAGAACCAATGCTCATGAATGAGTAAACAACATATTATTGGCGAATAATAATAAAAAAAAAAATTATTGTCAGTATCATTGTCATTACTGGTTGCAATAATGTCAACGACTAGATTAATTTTTTAGAAAATTATTTATTTGGTCCATGGAGTTTATGGTTGTACTAAACTTATCTATCGATATCAAAAGAATTTTAAAGATATATTTTAAATATCTTTAGGTATAATGTAACTGTCCAAAATGATTATTGTTATCAATTATTTGACGGAAAACATTAGATGAAAACATTAGATATACACGCAGATTCACACGTAGCATAGCGGATGACATTGGGGTAAGGTATATTTGATTCTTGTCATCAGCAATTTGACGGAAACCATTAGATGCACACGCGAATTCATAAATAGCATAGCTGATGACTTTGGGATAAGGTATTTGTCCAAAATGATTCCTAGCATCAACCATTTGGCAGAAACCATTAGATGCACATGCAGATTCACACGGAACATAGCTGATGACTTAGTTTCTTATTAAATTATAGTTTTATTCTATTTTAAAAAAATACAAAATAAAAAAAAAAAGAAAAAGAAAAAGAGAGGTTGCCTGTGGGAGGGTGACATTTCCTTAGAGTATCCATATTGGGCTAGCCAAAGGTATTTTGGCTAAACCTTGCTTAGCTGTTAAATGTGCTCACAAAATTTGGTGAGCACTGTATCCTCACTAAATGCAAATAAATAAATAAATATTTTATTTTATCATTCTCTCTTCTCTTAATTTTTTTTTTTAATCTTTTTGTTGCTCTCTTTTTTCCTATCCTTTCTCTTTCTTTCTCTCCTATTAAGCTTACTTTCACTCTTTACACAAATTTTTTAAAATATGACAGTTAGACAAAGAAAAAAAAAATGACCGTTAATAAAAGATTAATTATTAAAAATATGACTATTAGTAAAATGACAAATTTTGAAAAATATGACCATTACGAAAATATGATTTTAAAAAAAATATGAATGTGGAGAAGAGATGGAAATTTGAAAATATGACCGTTAAAAAAGATAAATTCTCAAAGATATGATTATTACATAAAAAATATTTTAAATGAAATAATGGAACTGAATAACTAAAATAAAGATTTAGATATAGGTATTTTAAAAAAGTTGGTAATTAAAATAAAATAAAAAATTTGGTAAGCTGGATATAAATGCTTTGAGGGGGGCGGCCGATCACCCCTCACCTAGTGAAGGGAAGCCTCCCTTAGGAGAGGAGCGACCTCCCCTTAGAGTGGATCGACCAGTTGGTCCCCTTGTGAGGGGAGGCCGCCCCTCACTGAGCCTTTCTTCTTTTTAATTTGGGGGTAAATTGTAAATTTACAACATATTGAATCTTCAACTATATCACATGTCAATCAACGATTAGTTGTGACATGAATCCATTTGCATATTAAATGGTTTCTGTCATGCAGTTGACATCAAGGATAACTTAGTGTAGAGATATTTAAGAAACTTATGATACCTCAATGATTAATTTGGTACGACTTCAGAGTTAAAGACTAAATAAGTAATTTTCAATTTTTTAAATTTTTAGAACCCTAGCAACCGGATTGCTACTGTCCAATTTAAAATAATCTGTACCTAAATTTAAACATCGAACTAACAAAACATTGGCTTATTATTTTGATCTTTGTTTGTCTCTCTTCCAATGACCAAGGCACAAATATAAAAATGGTGCCCTAGGCTAACTTCTTGGCTTGTGTCATGTGTTTTAGGTACATAAGATGAAAGAGACAAAAATCATCTCAGCACATGAATCCCAAAAATACTCTTCATGCTGTTTGGTGAGGAAGTTGTGATCAAAATGTTAAATGCCAAAGTAATGACAATGGGACCTACAAAAGTCTTGCAACCCACCCAATTCAATTCATGAAAAGGAGGAGGAGTTGAATGCTACCCACTAGTTTTATACTAATATCAAAGCACAAAACAAATAATGGAATGGCTGGACTTCCCATATAAAATATATGGCTTAGGAGATTTTGTACAAAAGAAGTTCAGATCTTTCCTCTAATATTTAATGGTTGTACTCCACCACCACCTTCGGCTACATTTTGAGCAAGAAAAAAAAAAAAAGAACGCATCGTTTAAGGTTGGAAGCCTTAATACCTAACGCTCTCACATGGCCGTATACACTTACATATTTCTAGGATTTTGGATCAAATCAGAGTATGATTAGTGGCATAAGTGTTTTCTTTTGTGTTGTTATTATTAAGAGAAACATTTCTTTGCATTCTAACGTTTATTTTGTATATATTTTTGCTGAGTTGACATGCTCTATTTATTTTTAATTTTTTTTTTTTAAAAAAAACCCCAATAATGAATAACACATGCCAACTTAGCATAAATGTATGTCACATAATGCAAATAAGCATTTCTCTATTATTAATTTTCTAACATTTTTTCACTTGAAACTCTTGCAAGTCTCATTAGGGTTATTACCAAAAAAAAAAAAAAAAAGTTGCACTACTAAAAGGTATAGGAATCGGAATTTTCTACGATTTCTTGTTTGGATTGCAGGAGATCCCGATCAGGAGAGATAGATCTTAGAATTGAGATTCACAACAATTAATTATCCAAATTGTTATTATGAAAAAGTCGATGTAAGACTCAACTATCTAAATAAGTGGCCGAACATTAAGCTATCTTACAATAACTATCCTAAATGCTAACAATTTGAGCCTCTAATTGATGTAGATCCCCATCCATAGGCTCGGAGTCTATGTATGACTAACCTTGAATACAAATAAAAAAAAATAAAAAAAAAGTATTTGTCAAAGATTCCTAGGGTGTAGTTTACGAGATTGAAAGATCTAGAAGAGTCATAAAGTTGCATGATCTTGAACGATTACTGTTGTTTCTCTTCCAGTTGAAGCTAAGATCATCTCTCTGTTTCCCAGGTAGACATTGAAGCTTTCGAAGCTCACTGGATTTGGTTGATGCTCATAACCCAATTTCAAAATATACTTGTAATTACTAATTAGGGTTTCAAGATATGGAAAAGTGCAATTTGGCATGTGGTTAGATTGATTTCACGTGGGCCTAGGGTGTACTACCTCTTCTTTTCTTTAACTATACGAGGTCCTTTGTTTCAGAAGATCAAGTAAAATAATCGATCAAAATAAAAAATAACAATACTATAAGACAAAAAAGGTTAAAAAGATGGGGATTTCAAAAAAATAAAATAAAAAATATTCAAAGGAAAAGATTAAAGAGATGGGGATTTCATATTATAATATTATACCTGAAAGCAAGATTTGATTTAGGATATCAATTTTCAAAGACAACTTAGGAAAACACGTGAGCTTGAAAGTACTAGTTATAGGCTTATAGTTATATATAAATGAGGTTTTATATGTAAAATATTTAATTAAAATATGAGATAAATTATGGAAATAACTAAGGTTTGATCCTATGACTCACAATTATTTCAAAAATTTAAATTATTAAAAAAAAAAATTTAAGGAAAAGTTCATATACTCCCCTCAAACTACCACTCAATTGACAATATTCTTTTTAAACTTTTAATTGTGACAAAGTCCTACCCAAACTAGCAAATAATTGTCAATATTCTTCATAAGGATGAAAATACTCTTAATAAAATAAAATAAAATATATATTAAAAAAAAAAAACTAAAACTAGAAATTAAAAAAACAAAAACAAAAAAAAAATTATTATTATTATTATTTTAAAAAACACTACAATTCATAAGGGCTAGAAAAAAAAAAAAACAAGACAAATTTTTTTTAAAAAAAAACAATACAAATCAATTGGACAATTCATGAATAAAAAAAATTATAAACATTTCGTTTAAAAAAATTATTTTCAAAAATAAAAAATGTATTATTATTATTATTATTTTGAATTCGTAAGGGCTAGAAAAAACTAAAATTAAAAAAAAAAAAAACTTACAATTTTTTTTAAAAAAATTCAACCCAATTGGCCAAATTCAAAATTAAAAAAAAAAATTATAAAGATTTCGTTTAAAAAATTAAATTAAAAAAAAAAAGTATTTTGGTCTTATTAAAAATATGTAGGGTTATTTTTGTCTTTTTGTTGACTTTTGGAAGACATTATCAATTATTTGTTAGTTTAGCAGAAATATTATCATAATTGAAAATTTTGAAGGAACATTATCAATTGGATAATACTTTGAAGGAGGTATATAGACTTTTTCCTAAAATTTAATTAGTATGTTAACAACAATAACCAAATGCTGATAATCCAAAAGAGGAAGAATTTGTTTGAGAAATTTTTTGTGTAATGTTAATTTGTAATATTATTTATTTTCTAATACAACATGAGTTTCTCAAGTCGGTGTGGTCAGACATCTAAGTGGGACCAAATAATTTTTCAATCATCGAATTTCAAAGAAAGTAGCAAAAATTTCAAAGACAGAAATTCTGACAGGGTGATGGTATGGTACCACAAGTTGCTGTATTGAGTCTATTTATTGTCAATTTGAAGGACATAACGTGTTATGACAATTTCATATATCGTCGAATACAAAGAAATTCGAGGTTTAGGATTGGCTGTAATTGTCTGTCTTAATTGCAGTCCGCTCGAACTTCAAAGGAGAGGGCCCGATTCAAAAATTTTGTAGATAATTCAGGCAGAAAAATTATAGGGAATTTCAATCCAAAATTTGGAAGATAATATGACCCTCTAGGCCCCAAGTCATAACGTGGTACGGCCCTTGATGGAACCTTATTATGGTCACATCACATTAATAAATAGCTTTGTCATGCTTATGGAGGAATTATTTAAAAATGATGTTGTTTAGATTTATTTCTTAGATTATGACGATCGATTGCGCCACTGCATGTTAAAATATTATTATTATTATTATTATTATTATTATTTTTTTGTAATTTTTTAGTGTGCTTATGCCAAGAGCTGGAATAAACCTGATTCTAAAAATATGACGTACTAATCCATATAATATTGTGGAAATTGTATAAAAATCATAGTAACAAATAAGAAAATGAAAGAGCTATCGGGTGAGATTACTGTTACCATAATGCCTTGGAACTCAAAGGACTTAGAAATTCCACTATAAGATGTACCTAAATTAAGATTTTCATCATGATTTTGAAAACATAACTTTAGATTACATCTTTTTAAATTAGATTATAGAAATAGGCCACACGAGTTTGAGACTTGAGTTTGAAACACATAACTAAACCTTAAGAGGGAGTTCAAGAGTAAAGTTAAACGTCCGCTGAGATTGACGTTTAGCGTCAAAATTGTGAGGGTATTCTCACAAAAAAAAAAAAAACCCTCACAAAAATAAGGGTATTTAGATGCTACACGTAAGGGTGGGTATGGGTCGGATTGGGTTGGATATTGAGAATATCCGATATGAGGTCCTCGGGTTTGAAAAACGAATACCTGATACCCGTCGTCACTAAGCAGTAACTAGCGGGTATCAGGTATGGCGGGGCGAGGCGGAGAGGGCCGGATCGGGTATTACCCGATCAAGATTTGATCTGATCTATCAGATTAGTGTCGGCAAACTCAGGAGACGAGACGCCAAGACGGTGTGGGTTGTGGCATTGTGACAGCGTGGTCGTGGAGAGAAGGAGAGAGACGGAAGAGGAGAAAAGGAGAAGAGAAAGAGAAGGAAGAAGGAGAAGAAAAAAAAAAAGAAGAGAGAATGAAGAAGGAGAAAAGAAAGAGATACGTGAGAGTGAGAAGATTCGTTGAATGTCGATAGGGTAAGGGAGAAAAGAAAGAGAGGTGTTAGAGTGAGAGTGAGAGTCTAATTTGTTGAATGTCTGATAGGGTAAGGGAATTATGGTTTTCTAGAAAAGTATGGTTTTATATCATATATGAAGGTATGCAGGTTGGTTCGGGCGGGTTCCCAAAAATTATATTCGATACTCGATCCGATCCAGACGGGTTTTTAGAAAAAAAATACCCGTACGCGACAGAGAAATTAAATAATTCATGTGGAGCGGGGTGGGCATATTGGTTTATGCGGGTACGGGCGAGTTTTTCCCACCCCTAGCTACACGTTCGTCAAGGCAAACTTGGAGCACTACTTGGGAGTTCAAATAACAAGTCCGACAAACATTTTGTATAGTGTAGATTCAAAGTTCAAAACCATATTTAACATAATAATCCCTTTAGATTCACATTTAAAATTCAACATAGTCCGATAATTGCTAGATATGTGTGAAATGAGGGATTATATGTGCCTAAAGATTATATGGAACGGATAGGGATCATGTTCGACAATAATGGGTAACCTAATGTGAGAGGGCACTCAAATCCTATTTTGCTCGAATAAGTAATTTGACATTTGTCTGAACTATTTGAACACCAATCCAAATAAGAGCATTCCTAATAGTCTCAACAAAATAAAATAAGCCCTCTAGTGGACTCAATAAATTGACCAAAAAAATTTGATGAGTGTACAGTACTCATCAGATTTGATAAGTACTGTATATTCATCAAACCTTTAAAATAACATACTTTCTCTCTCATATTTTTGTCTTTTATTTTTTTCCACGCACGCCCTGCTTCTTTTTTCTCTACCTCTTTCTTTCTTCCTCTTTCTTTCTTCCCACGCACGCTCTGCTTCCCCATTTTCTTTTTCTTTCTTCCTTCCTTCTTTTTTCCTCTTCCTCTTTCTTTCTTCCCATGCACGCTCTGCTTCCCCATTTTCTCTTTCTTTCTTCATTCCTTCCTTCCTCTCCAATTTTTGGTACAGATATTTGACACTCGGTTAAACTATTTTTGGACAAAAGTTGTAGCATATGATTTGGAACCATGTCATTGTACTTGGTAGATTTTGGGTAAAAAAAAAAAATAACTTTAAAAAATAATATTTAAATAAAATAGTAATAGTGGGTAGTTAATTTGTTGAAGCTGCTAAGAATACTTTAAAAAAGTTAATGGCTAAAATATTGAGAAGTGATTTTTTAAATAAATTGGCTAATAAAATTTACTGAAGCTACTAAAAATACTCTAAGATGAGATCCAAAAACCATCTTCTCACGCAAAGCTGCCTACAAGATCCAATTCAGTTAGTACATAACCTCAAAAACCTTGTAATAGAACACAAACACCTAAAAAAAAATTTTTAAAAAAAAGAAAAAGAAAAGCCAAGCTTTTGCAATTATTTAGGCTTTAGCAAAATGGGATCTCCCTCTTTTTGAAGGACGCTTTTGGGTTTTGGAATGTAACGGACAGAAAAGGTGAACTCAAAAGTGCCCCCGAAACCCCTCACGCGCGACACGCACTCATTACGTGTCGAGGGAAGCTCTGTTATTTTTTATCGTGCCGAGAACATGGGGCCCACTGCCAAGGCCTCTTTCACGTTTTATTTCACAAAAATTTCACGCCTTCTCTGCTCACGGGTTGGGTGAGCAGCATGAAACGTCTCCTCCCCCACTTGTCTTTGCAAATCTACCACGCGCACGTTGTATCGAATTATATTCAACCGTAAAAGAAAAAACAGTTACATCAATTTCTCTTTAATAATTGCAAATATTAAGGATAATTTTTTTTTTCTTTAAATTGGAAAAAAAAATTTCTTTAATTCATTTGATTAAACCCACATATGTCCTTAAAATATGTATTTTTAATTGTTACGTTCATTTTTAATAAAACATGTAATTTTTAAGTACATTTTTTTGTAAATATATGTTAATTTAATAGCATGAATTAAAAGAATTTTTTCCTAATCCAATTTAAAGGAAAAACTTTGAGTCTCTAAATCCTGCAATGAGCTAGTGAAATGTAAATAGTAATTCTATCAAATGTTAAAACCTGGTTTATAAAGCTTATCTATAAGGATGGATGAAATATGGTTAATTAAAGTCTAAATTAACGACTGATTTTAGTGGTTTAATAGCATGAGATATGAGGGTGCTTAGCCTCATAAATCAGTAGTTTAAAATCTTTCTAGTTTCTTGAAAAATTACAAAGAAAAAGAAAATGCTTGAAAACTATGATACCCTCTTAGTCCATGTTATTCATATAATGATGAGGATCCTGATTCATTCATTATTAATATGATAAATGTTCTACACATTTTTATTTTTATATTATTTAACTCATTCTCTTTAACAATTAAATTTTAAATAAATCACTATTAAATTTTAAATCTAATGATAATTTTTATTGTTACATAAAAAATGTGACAATAAAAATGTGTAACATTTATTTATTAAGACCAAAAATTTTACATAATTAATTAAATGGGTCATGCTCGTGTTGATCTAGGGTGAATCTATGTTGACCATGTCCCTACAATCCCAAAAAAAAAAACAAAAAAAAACAAAAATCTAGAAATTAAGACAATATTTGTTTAAAGATATCAAGTCAAAGATATTAAGAAACAATTCAAAATAGGAAGATCTATTAGTTTCTTTTTTCTTTTTCTTTTTCTCTTTTTTTTTTTTTTTTTTTTAAGCAAATAGGGAAAAAGGGGAAGGGAGATCTAGATATTAAGTCAAAATAGGAAGATGTAGTTTCACCTTTACATATAAAGCATCCAACATAATAAGTGTATCGGATGAAAGGCACGTAGGATTTACCTTATCAAGCCACATCTACATGTAACGGACCAAAACACATCTGGGCCCACTTCCTTTTGTCTCCTTACCCGACCAACCATAGGTCACCACATAATGCCAGGTTGGGACAATCATGCCACTATCTCATCTGTTTAATTCCCAAACTGCCATTGATAATCACTAGTATACAACATTTTTCACCCTAATTAGCTTATAAGTTTTTTTTTTTGTTTTTTGTTTTTGTTTTTTTTAATTTTTATAAGCAAATAGGGGAAAACGGGAAGGGATAATTAGCTTATAATTTTGCGTAGACTAATAAGTTACAAGTCATTTGGTCATTTACTACTAGCAAAGTGGTGGGTGGTGGGTATAAAGAGGCTGCTGCATACTTGAGCTTTAATTTGTTCATTTCTTTCTTCTTCTTCTTCAGGAGGCACAGAGAGGCAGAGAAAGGCAGAGAGAGATGGGGAATTGCCAAGCCATTGATGCAGCAACGCTAGAGGTACAACACCCAAGTGGGAAAGTGGACAAATTCTTTTGGTCTGTGAGTGCTAATGAGATTATGAAGATGAATCCTGGTCACTATGTTGCTCTTCTCATCTCCACCGACTTGTGTCCACCCAACAATGGCAAGGAAGACTCATGCGCCGCAAAGAACAACAGCAATAACAACCAAGTTCGTGTAACAAGGATCAAGCTTCTCAGACCGACAGACACTCTTGTTCTTGGCCAAGTTTATAGACTCATCACCACTCAAGGTATATATATATGTTGGTTTTTTGTTTTTTGTTTTTTTTTTCTTTTCCCATGTTTTTTGTTTGTGGGGCAGAGTGTTTTGAGCAAAATCTGATATCAAAGTCCAATTTTGCTTTGTGGGTTGTAGAGGTTATGAAAGGCTTGTGGGCAAAGAAGCAAGCAAAGATGAAGAAAAACCAGTCAGAATCTGGAGAGAAGCCAGAGAGAAGATCTGAACTGGAGAAGGACAACCATGTAAAACTTCAATCTTTAATAATATTTTTTCTCTACAATTTTGGTTCTGATTCAAGTAGTTAATTATATTATGTATTTTAATTAAAGTTTTCAAGTACAACATAGTCAGAAAAAAAAAATTACATTAAATTAACTGATTCAGAAGATGGGCATAAAATAATGGCAGATGCTTGAGGTCCCTAATTAAGTCAAAAGGCAAAATGATTAAATGAAGAATAATATGTGCTGTTGAATGCCCCATGTGCAAATATCTTATCACTCAACAAATTATGTCATTACATTTCAGGTTAGCAAGCATGAGAGACACCGATCATCGAGGACAACAACATCATCATCATCAACAAACACTGCCACAGCCAGGCCAAGAACATGGCAACCATCGTTGCATAGCATCTCAGAGGCTGCGAGTTGACCATGTTTTGCTGATTGCTGCGTAAGAGACACAGGAGATTCATCCATCCTGGCTACATGACCTCAAAATAATTTTGGTGGATTCTGGGAGGGCCAGTTGTGAGAGACGAGTGATCAAAGACTACTTTTTTTTTTGTTCTTCTATTTCGGAGATCTGGGTGATGCATAAATTGTGTATAGCAGAGGGGGGCACATGTCCAACATCATTGTAATCAAGTGGTCTTGTGAAATTGAAGTAGACGCATTGTTAGATATATATATAATTGCTAATGCAACATTTGACTGATTAGAGCATTTTTAGTAGATTTAGCAGATTTTATTAGCTAATTTATCAAAAAAATCACTTTTCAGTATTTTAGTCATTAAATTTTTTAAAGCATTTTTAGCAGTTTCAGCAAATTAACTACTCATTATTATTATTTTATTTAAATATTATTATTTTTTTAATTTTTTAATTTTTTTTCCATAAACTCATCTTCTCTTCTGAGTTTCTTTTCTCCCTCTCGACTCCATCATTCATTAAACTCAAAATCTATCAAGCACAGTGAAGAAATGGGAGAGAAAGGAAAGAAGAAAAAAAAAAAACTGAGAAAGAACAGGGTGCGTAAAAAAAAAAAAGAAATGAGAGAGGAAGGAAGAAAGAAAAAGATAATGGGGAAGAATAGAAAGAAAAAGATAATGGGGAAAGAATAGGCCGTGGCGTGGAAAAAAACCCAAAAAAGAAAAGAAAAAAAAGAAATGGGAGAGAAAAGAAGGAAGGGAGGGAGGAAGGGAGAAAAAGAAAATGGGACCAACAGGATGCATGAAAAAAAAAAGAAAGAGGAGAAGGGACTAGAATAATACAAATGTACTGTTACACTCAGAATTTCTCATATGAAGTCAAGTCTTCTTTAGAGGGCAGAAGGGACTAGAATCCCTGCATGCCTCGAGAAGGGCAATCGAGAAATGCTTCCGGTGGGCTTATCTGTCCGAACAGGTACTTGAGCGAGCATCTATTTTCAACAATTACAGTGGGGGCAGGAGATTATAGTCAATCCTAATCAGGGTAAAAGTTGCATGCATTAAATGCAGTTTCTTGCTGACTAGAAATTCTGAAACTACGAAAGTTTTTTTTATTTCAACAACTAGATTCCATAAAAGTCTCTCACAATTACAGTCCGCAGGGGGTTATAGTCAATCCTGATCTGGATAAAAGACATGCATTAAATGCAGTTTCTTGACAGATTAGAAATTCTGAATCTACAACAGTTTTTTTTTTTTTTAATTTCTCTACTGTACAATAAATCTATTATTATCAAGCAAATATATTATACCACCAAAATATAAGGACCAAATGTTATAGTCGTTGCTTCGAAGTCTAACTGATTAGATATTAGAACAAGGCAACCGACGACCATTGACATTCACCAATCACCAACTCCCCATTTGTGACAAAATAGATTAATTCTATATATATGCACACGTATGTGTGTGGAAATAGTCTTCTATGAAAAAAGGAAAAAAAAAGAAGAAAGAAGCCTTCTATGAAGTATTCAACTAGGCGTTGTATAGTTAATAGTGATCAATATATTATATCCCAATTGATCTCTTTTTTAGTACCTTATGTTAAAATCAGTCGCTATTTTTTTATTAGTTTAAGTTTTTGGATAAACGATAATTTAATATGATATCAAAGTAAAAATTTTGAATTAGAATTTTGACTTCACAGTTTATCTGTTCATTTCAATTAAATATTTCATGTGTCGGACCTCATTTGTTGAGGGAGAATTTAAGCTCACACGTGAGAAAAAGTGTTAAAATATTAAATTTACTTTTTTATATCGCCTTGAACTTTTGGAATAAGACCTCATAAGTTGTAGTTTTAAAACGTGAGATTTCAAAATATATGATTTGAAAGCGTTTTTAAAATCGCGTTTTGACCTTAAAATCGTATGCTTTTAAAAACGCGCATTTTTGCTTGCGATTTAAAAATATAGATTTTTTTACGTTTTTAAATTGCCATTTTTTAAAAAACGTACCCCTAAACAAGACACATTTTACGAGTTTGCTTAAAAACATACTTTTGTCACCAGCTAACTATCAATTAAGCATAGCTAGTGTCAAGTCTCAGTAACTACCCCACCAAAAATTCCATTTGTATCTCATAAACTGTAATGCAAGAGAATTCAGAGTATTTTTTTAGCATCTTCATCTTCAAGTGCTTAGACCAAAAGGGGAAGTAAAGAATAGCTTGCAGGCAGACACCTCTCGGCAACATAACCAGATCGAGCAAGATAAAATACAAAAGGGCTTTGTCAGAAGAAAATATCAGCTTTCGGCTTCAGAAGGTTCTTCATTGAGCCAAAAAAGGTTACGTAATCCCTGTAATCATCATGGCTGTACATTTTTTTTGACTTTGAGATCGACAGCCATCAAATTAACCTTTTTTAGTGCAAATCTTCTCACTAGCCATGGCATGATTGATTTTATCCCAGAGAAAGAGAGGCCAAAGTTAGTAAAGCAAAAGATGGCTTTTTTTTTCTTCTCTTCTTTCCCTTTTTATTCACTCAAAGATACTGCATGCTCCACTTGGTAGACTAGTTTGAGTAGGACAATTGCATCCAGCTCACTATGCGAGCATTTTGTATGAGTTCTAAATTGGGTGCATTTACACATCTTCAGATTCTGCTAAAGTACATAGAATTCCTTCCATGCGGGCCATCAATTGTTTGCCACCTTTTGGCATTATACATAGCATCAAATAATTGAATTTGTCTCTGTTTTGAACAATTAAAAATATCATCAGATTCTTAAGCTGTGGAAAAGCATCTTCTTTTGACAGATTGTATACTTTTGCTGTACCTCATTGAGCTAGCTGTATCAAACAACTTCCTACAGTTGAAACTCTTAACTCAAACTAGCTCCTTTAAAATTCTAAAGGAGAATCTTCCTTTGTAGGCCTGTCCATGCAATAAACGCATTGCTTTCGTATTATTTGTTAGTAGGGACGGGATTAGAATTTCTCATTGGAAGGTCAAAGCATGAATGAGGATCAAGCCTAATTTTCAAAACTAAAGGGCCTTGGTCCCCACCCTCCCCTGTTCCGTCCTGTTAAGGAGATAAACAACTAGGAAACTCCGAGGTAAAGTTTTGATATATCATGTGTGTGTTAAGATCACTTAGATCGAAAAACTTAAAACTTATGAATTTCAACCAATGTTATGTTAATCACTTAGACTTGTGACTACTATTTGCTATGGAATTTAAACTCTTAAACTTAAACATCTACATACCTAAACACTTTTCACAGTCCAAAAGCTATATCTCCATTTTCTGATGGCAAAAGAAAATCCACTTTGTTTTTCTGAAACCGCTTCGGCATGTGAAAGTGACCATTCAAAGCAGTCCAGTATATGATCATCTTGTTCTAAAGCAACTTCATACAGCATACCTTGCTTACATTGGAAGAAAGATGCGACACTTCCAATAATCATCACAAGAGTCCATCTTCAGAAGGTGTAGAGACGAAAGCGATCTTAGGAGACGGCCTTTATTGGCTGAATCATAACATATACAATACAATAACAGCCTCTTTTGGCTTCACCTACCCTCATATAAAATGCAAGGAAAATATCTTTTCTTTTTCTTTTTTGTTGATGAATAAGAAAGTTTTACTTACCAACCAAACCACGATACAATCAAACACTCCGGTAAAAACTGGATCACAGCTGCTAAACACTAGCAACTTCTAACAAAAAACTCCTACCAATATTAGCCTTATATATACCATCCTTCTGCAGAAACAAGTTCCTTCTGCAACAAGACTAAATCTCAGCTAATACAACATCAGCTTTTAACAAATTACAACCACTACAAAACAAACAAAAACATTACAAGAAATCGAACAAACTCTGCATATTATTTACAAAAGAAACTTATCTTGGATCCCCCATTTAGAGCACAAGCCTCTGTTTTCTGCTGACTGCTTAAACCTCCCTACACCCATCACACGGCTCCTAATTGCCCAATCAACCTCGACAGAAAATCTCCTTCATATTCTCAACTCAGCAACTTCTTCCCGATCATTAAACTGTTCCTTATTGCTAACCACAATATAAAAGCATGTCTAGGAATTGACATTGGATATCATACCAGCTTCCACCATTTCACTTCAGCTTGTTTTGTACGAATAGCCTCCCATGTTTCAACACAAGAGTATAACACTTTCTAAAAGCTTAAGTCTACCTTCCCCATGTTTTGTAGCCACTAGTCCACATGAATACGTTCAAGGATTCGATTGAAGAATTTCTGGGCATCCTCCATTTTCCAAGTACAGCATAAATAGTCACATGTCATTTAGCCCACGAAGGTATATTGGCAATTCTTGATGCGAACACAAAAGCGATCACGAAGGTGGAAGTGTACTTGTCGCGGCCATTTAACGCTAGCATTACTCATGTCATGTTTGAAAAGATGAGTGGATTCTCGGGAATTGTGGAGCTTGGAGTAGGTTCTGATCAAGAGGTTCAATAACAAAGTAGACGGCATACGAGAAGGATAGTGATCAACTAATTTGTTGGGGGTCATATAGGGTTTGGTCAGCAAAGTTTTTGTGATACTTATCATGTCAACTATTGAACAATTAAATTTATTTGCCAAATTTTTTTACCATTATAATACTGCTGTGTGAGTTTATAAGAAAATTGTAATATTTTCCATTTAACCAATCATGGATGATATTCCACGGTGCTTTTGGAGCTTCCAAAATTCCACTGGCTTTCAACTTTCTCACTGATTCCTTCGATTGCAACATAAGAAGATGAATCGTGGCAGACAATGTATTGGGTGCTTCCAGCATGCCCGTCAGATGATCATAGCATTTAGACTCAGTTGACAAAGACCTGAAAAATCTCATAGGCCCAACAGGATTATCATCCCCTCCCATGTGAGGAGATCTCTGTAAAATTCCACCAAAAACCCATTTCACACAACTTTAGATACAAATAAATATATCAACCTGCCAAACATTGACTTTGGATTCAGAAAACTAGTCCAAGCATCAGAATTTTGGAGTAAAACAAAATCACTTGAGCAGAATCTAAATAAAAGGCCATAAAATAGTAACTCGGAAATCTAGTACAGATGTTCTAAAAGGCCACAGCTTTGCAGGTGTGAAAGTTCATAAAGGTGAAGGCCCAGCAGCGTTTTGAAGAGCAGTGCCAAAGATGACAAACACAAAAATGTACCCGCAGAGACTCTAGCCATAGAATATGAAACCAGATCAAGCTTCAGATCAAAGATGACAAACTGGAAAACTGGGCTCGCCACGAAGTTTATTAAAGGAATTAAACACCAACTCTCTACATATTGTCCATTCAAAGCTCACACTCAAAAAGATCAGCAACATACTGACTCCTCTACCAAAGATTTATACCGGATTTGCATATTACATACATATATATCAAAGAAACAGAATTCCAAAAACTCATCGTATACGACAGTTGCATCCCAAGTCTTGCTTAGAAACCTACCATCTGAGTGATATCATATAACACTATGAAATTTTCATACCATTATTCCGCTGCTGCATCCTCAGCTACTACCTTAACTTCTTCAACCACCTTTACTTCTTCATTCCTGCCAAGTTGGCTGAAGTTTCCCTTTGCCTTGAATAGTTGGGTGTGGTGGTGCTTACAGTAGAGACGCTGCTCATGGGCTACATAGTTTGATGGGCTGATCACGCAGCCTCCATGAGTGCACCTGAAACAAGCCTTATGGTATGATACGCCATCAACTGCAACCTGAAAAAAACCAGCAGTCCGGGTAATACACCATCTCTCTCTCTCTCTCTCTCTCTCTCACAGATACACACACAAACACACATACAACATGCGCACACACTTATGTGAGGTGGATTTGTTTTCCATCAGTTTTATTTTTCTCATGTTGGAAATTATGGTGCAATGGTTTTGGGTTGTGATTCACTCATGGATTTCGCTTATTGATCAATAGAGGGAGAAATTTAAACAGATGTACCACCTTAAAACTTTGAATGTGCTTGAATTTTTATTCATCATACAGCAGATATGTGCAATACTACATACATAAATTTGTTGAGCTGTGATTTTCCTAGATTGTTGTAATATTTCATCTCCAGCAATCAGGGGTTGTGATTGATGTACAATTCGTATATGCTCTCCACATGTCAATGTAACTATTATGGATTTTCACATTTCACAATTTTCAAGAAACCTCCATCTATCTGATGCCATTGATTCTGACATTGTAATAACTGCTAACTGATTCAGGGAAGTCGCATGAAGTCATAAGTTTGTTTCCAGACTAGAAAATTGCATTGAGATAATGACTACAACAAATTACCCTCCTATCGTTTCTTCTTTAATTCTTTTTTGATATAATGACAAGCATACATGAATGACAAGACTTTGCAAAAGGCATGGTAAATTATTGAGACTTAATTGCAAAAAGAAATTGCTTTGAATTCAAGTTCCCATTAACTACAATAAAGCGTAGTGATGAATAGATACCAGTTTGTGAAAATATTGTGTAGAAAACACCAAATAAGCCACTTATACATAAGCATTTCACACTTTGTTCAAGTTTTAATCTTTTTTTTTTTTTTAGTTCTTATACAGGCTTTTTTTATGGTCTTCTTTTCTTCGCTATAATTTTCTTTCTGCTGACACTTCACAAATTTGACCTTACAAAACCTGCAAAAGTGTCGAGTTTACTCCCTTGGACCTTTCTGTAGCTGGTGTCAACAGAGTTTATTTATATTTGGTTTTTTAATTGAGATGACCTGGTGGTTGAGCATGACCTAACAGTTTCTGGGGTTCTAGTTTAAAGAGCAGCAGATGCCAAAATGTGATACTTCTTAAAGTAACTCTTGTGTAAAAACCTAAATATGTAGCTGGTGTCAACAGATTTTATTTATATTTGGTTTTTTATTTGAGCTGACCTGGTGGTTGAGCATGGCCTAACAGTTTCTGGGGTTCTAGTGTAGAGAGCAGCAGATGCCAAAATGTGATACTTCTTAAAGTAACTCTTGTGCAAAAACCTAAAAAAAATCATTGCACTGCTTAAAAAGTGAGTGATAATGGATCTCTATACAAATTTGAAGCCCATAATGAAACAGTCAAATGAGAGCATGCAAGGATTTGAATTGAGGAGAATAAAATTAGTGCTCGAGTAGACACCTATAATGACATTTAAAAATAAAATTGCCCTTATGCAGAGCTCATAATTGGGCGTTGAATTGCTAAGATTTACCTTTTCAATTGGGTAAACAGTTTTATTACAAGCAACACACTTTTCTTTAGTTCCACCAAACATACTTGAAAGTTTGCTGTTGGTCAGGACCTGCACAATTCCACTCCCAATAGGGAACATTTCGTTCAAGTCAGCTGGAATTTCTATCACTACAAAAGAAAAACTAGCAAAATGAGGCTTTAGGTACCTGATTGGCAGATCTGTCAGCTCTAACAGTTTTTGGAGTACCTAAAGAAGAGGAAAAGAAAAAGAACATATGAATAAGCTTGTTAAGCAGAGGTGAATATGCCTGAAAACAACCAATAACAGCCAATCACCTTCAAAACTTTTATCCAAGCTGCCAGTCATCTTAAAGAGTTGATCAAAGTGAGGCTTGCAATATAAAACACCCTCAAAGGAGGAATAATTACTCAGCTGCAATGATATTGAGAAAATGAGATACAAGGATAAAGTAGAAGTGGAAAACACAAGTTTTCGAAGTACTTTAAGACCTTTTAAGAAACAGTATAGACCAGAATGTTGCTAAGAACACTACATCATTAACAATAAACAATGAATATAAATATAAAAACAAAAGTAAATAAGCGTGTTGCGACTAGCCAGTGAAACACAGATCATGTGATGGCCAAAATGTTGAGGTGAACAGATAAATAGAAAACTAAATCTAAGATTAGATATGAAATCCCCTATTAGTCGTCCCATTGTAGAAAAATGAGAAACAGTAACAACTTACCTTGGCTGGATGAAAAGGAAAAAAGAGCCCCGGAAAAGATAGTGGTGGTACTCATGTAATGATTATATAATTCTAGAAGTTAGAAAGCACAAAAAGATGAAAATGATAAAGTTATCACATGGCCTAATGAATTATCTGGTGGCTAGTTAGAAGAGATCTCACACTTATCTCAATTGAGGAGGAAATCCCTAAATTTGAATTCCAATTAATTGCTGTAACAAGCTTAATATGTTTTGCATGATCCCTCTTCATTGCTGCAACAAGCCAATAATTGGCCCCAAGATTCAAGCACTTCAAGATGTAGCAATTAAGTCACAATCAGAGTAATGCTTGAACAACTTTATATGCCCCATTAGGGTTTGACTTCACATCTAAACTACGTTGATACAACAGATAAATCTCGCTACAGATTGACAGTGAGTTTACTCTATATTTCATTCGTTTTGTCTGCAATTTCAGTTATTGTGGAAGTACAAATTAATTTGGTTGAATCACAACTGGGAGATTACTTATACCCATTCATGTCTGCTCTCTACATGAAAACAACACAAATTATTCAAATTGACAATTCTATTCCAAATCTTGAAGCATGATTTCCTGGGGCCTTTGTGCTTAATATTCTGATTAAGTTCTCTAAATTTTAACATAATTCTGAAATTACATTCCAATTTCCGAAGAAGTAAATTCAAATATATGTTACCAATTATAATTCTAAGGATTATTCTTAAATTTCCCCGATTTCATAAATTCAATTTGATCCAACCTTCTACATCAAAATATAGGCCAATTAAACTCATTCATGCAACACACGAATCACGAATAAGGTAAAATTGTACTTAAAAGAAACTCAATTTGGTTAAAGGGATCATCACCAACATTCACAATCAGCACAGTGATCATCATGAAGCATGAACCAAACACAGTATCACACTCCATCAACATAATCCTTATTTCTAATCAAGTACTCCATATAAGTTCAAGACCATAATCTTTTAAACAAAACCCAGGTAAGAAGATCCATAATCAAGTACAAAAATGACAAAACAAAGAAGTGGGTACATATATGATCATAAAAAAGAAGCCAAAGAACACCACAAAACATGAAACTCATTGTCAAACAAGTGTCCCCATGTGTCCCTCTATTAGAAAAGAGTCTTTTTTCGTTTTTTTGGGGTTGTTACCTTAAGGGTACCCTTGCAGTGGTGGCATCTGAAGCAGGCCTTGTGGTAGACCTTGTTGTCAGCAGTAAGCTGATCAACCAAGTACACAGTCTTCTCACATGCCTTGCACTTCTGGGTAGTCCCTGCAAATGTTGCCATCCCAACAAATCTTCCACACCCAGAAAAATCTAAAAATCCCACCCCAACTAAATCAACAATTTAAAACACTTCCCTAGTTTGAAGACTAGACCTTTCCTCCTTCAATCTCTATCTCTGTCTCTTTCAAATTTTAGGTCTGAGATTTACAGCTCAGATATTGTCAGAGAAACCAACCAAGTCGCTAGCAATGAGTCTTTTTTTTTCTTTTGTTTAGACTTTTCAGTTTTTAGGCATATAGAAGAAATCGCCTACTGTGCATACCAGGGACAGTATTGTCGCTTGGATCTATCAGATGATGCCATTGGCTGACACCTAACTTTCATAATGACAATACTACCCTCAAAGTTGACACGTGTCTATCGTACAGTTTCCGTTACAGGCATTGAATTTGTGCTTTCCTGCGGCCAGAAGAAGAGTGAAAGTATTTAGTACAGTGCACACAGATTCCTTCCACCATGTCGCGGGGTTTTTTTACTTTCAATAAAAAAAAATAAAACATATCGCGGTTTTTACGCGGTAGGAGTTTTATACCACTCTCTTGAGAGAGCGCGTGCATGATCATCTAGGCAGAATGTTTAACGTACAATGGATATATTATTTATGGACATCAAGAATAAAAATTTATATTTAAATTGAATATAAGATAATAAGATAGATGTCAACCGGATATAAACATATACATCATGTTGTAAAAAATTCAATAATTATTATTATAATCTTACAAAATAAATTTATAGATTAACTCGCATGTCAAACCTTTTTTAAGTAAATTTCCCACGAGTCTCAATAATAATGCTCCACATGCATATATGATTTTAACAATAAACTTCTTAAAATCAAGTTATAAAATATTTGACTTTAAAATAGTAGGCATATTATATTCACTTTCACCACAAAAAATTTGAAGAGCCTCATAAATTCATAATGTTATACAACGAAAGAAATGAAACCACCCAAGGCTTCTTTTTTTTTTTTTCTTTTTCAATTACTATGGCCTTCTAGTTCCACAAGTATTTTTTGTAATGTCTCTATCATGATCCTTTGATTAAAAACTTTTGAAAACTACTTTTTTATTTTATAATTATCTAACAATGTTAATGTACATATTAATTATAATGACCATTTAATATATAAATATATATAAAACGATGATTAATTTATAGGTTAGTTAGGACTGTCACGTCAGTATTGTAAGATAAAATTGTGATTTTTAATATTATTCCAAACTTTTTAATCTTCCCTTACCCAAGAATTTAGCTTAAGTACTGCAAAAAAAGCTACAATATATGTGAAATAATTTTTTTAATAGTTTAGATTTAATTTTAAATTTTTTATGAGAAATAAAAAATTAAATTAGATTTG